>MU720680.1:19902-124808 GCA_026770625.1 Nicotiana glauca
TCGCCGGGGTTAGGCCAGGCACTTACCAGCACATGGGGTCGGTTGTGCTGATGCTACACTTCTGTGCTTTTTGCACAGATCACGGTACCGGAGCAGCTTTTGGACCACAGCAGTAGACTATTCGACCGGGAGCTGACTTCAGTCCAGGGACTTCGAGGTAGCCTAGCTGGCGTTCGCAAGCCGGAGTCCTTTTCTATGTTTAGTTTGTTTTCTTTGTATCGAGACAGACGTTTTGTATTTCCATTCAGACTTGTTTGTAGCACTCTTTAGTTGTCTGTAAGCTAGTGACATCAGATTTTGGGTAGAGATATGTTTTAAACTTCCGCATTTTGATTTCATTTTATTTAAACTTAAAGTCTTTCGCTCTTATTTAATTATTTTCCGTATAATCATATTGTTGAGATTTATCAGAAAATGTTTAAAGTTTGGCTGGCCTAGCTCCGTTAGTAGGCGCCATCACGACTCCCGATGGTGGGAAATTCGGGTCGTGACAAACTATATACCCTATTAGTATAGCTATATACTATATTGGTATCATATGCTAGTTGAATCATTTTTTGATTGTATTAGCTGCATTTATTAGTACAATATTTGATTTTCTTTTAATAATAGTAATATAGTACAATATCTTGAAATACTTTATTATATTAATATGCGGTACACTATTTTTTTATTTTTCTCTTTATGCATGTGTGCTATGTAATAGTAGTATAGTCATATAGTTGCCGGAAATTAACCAGTAAAATTGTATACCATGTTGGTATAGTTATATACCATATTGGTAACATATGGTAGTTTGAACATTTTTTTTGGTTGTCTTGGCTGCATTTTTAAGTGAATTCTATTCTGAAATTATTTATATGAACGTGATTTGCAGTGCTAGAATTTTCTTGTGCTGATGGATATAGATTATGTAATAGTTTTTATAATTATAGGCAATTATTGGAACGACCCATACAACTATATACCATGTTCGTATATGGAATGAGCAAGTTGCTTTGCGAATATTTAGCTTGCAATGAGAGCATGTAATTTTCTCATACTATTATTGTATCCTTTAATGTTTTGGTACAGTAGTATAGCACAGATAGTTGTAGCAATATTCTAGAGCAATCATATACTCTGTTGGTATACATGTATACCATATTGGTATCATATGGTAGTAGAAGTCTTTTTTGCTACTTACATTTTTATTGTATTTTCAATATTTTATTATTATTTCTATTCTAACTAGTATATATGGAAATTTAGTGGCCGTAGATTATGTTTTCTTGCTCCATCACTGATTGGTGTTACTGCTAATGGTAGAGTATGTACTGATATTTATAGGGAAGGAGATCAAGGTTTGCATGGCAATCACGTGAAATTAAAAAAGGAACAAGAAATAAAGAAAAAAATAAAAATAAAAAAAGTAAAGAAGGAGTCAAATTTGAGTGTGAAATAAGTTATGGTAAAAATAACAATAATACGATTTAGGCAAAAATAAATGAATAAAAGAGAAAAAAGAAAAAAATAGGAAGAAAAAGAGGGGAAAAAAGGAGAAAAGAAAGAAAAAAAGGAAAAAAAGAAAAGAATCATAGAAATAAAAAAGAATTGGAGAATAAAGAAAATAATTCTCCAATAAACTAATATAGGTAGGAAATGCAATTAGTTTATGGGTAGAAAAACAAATGGGTAGGCAAGGATAAATAATTTTATTTTTGTGGGTAACTATGTCAAACTCCCCTTTATTTACTTTCTGCTCCTTTCTTGAAAATTTTGTATTTCGTCCATCTTTTGATTTCCTCTCTTAGTACAACCATTTTATTATTTATTCAATAATATATTTGCCTCTTTTTTTCTTTGGGTAGAACTTCAACATTTTATTTGAATGTGATTTTTGTATTTTCTCTTTTTATCCATATAATTTTATTATATCCATGGCATCAATGGGCATATAAGGGGTATATTTGCTCATTTAAAATTTTATTTTAATTTTATGCATCTAATCACATCATTCAATAGAGCTAGAGAAATAGATCAGATTGGACAAATTTTATTTAGTTTGATGGTCATATATTTATTTATGCATTAAAATTTTTGTAAATCAAACCGTATTAATTAAAAAAAGAATAGATCGAACCGAACCTAAGCGAACCGGATTAGTTCAAAATTGATCAAACTGATAAAATGTACACTCTAATTCAATCTCTTTCACTAATGGTAGGTTTGCATTAAAAAATGGCACTCGTAGCCATCAAATCCTGGATCCGCCTCTGCATAAGCATCATACTGTTGAAAAATGGGTAGTATTTCAGAAGGTTCATTCCTTAGAAAAATTTCCTTCTCTAATTTATTTATATAATAAAAATGTCATATTTTTAGTGAGCTAGTAATGCTTGCATTGGGTGGATAGGTTGTCTGCTAGGGCTCGGCTCTTCTCTGGAACCTACGTGAGTGCGTAATACTTTGTGCACTAAATTGCATTTTTTTTTTTTAAAGAAAAAAATTAGTGAGCTAGTAAAGAGAAAGTAAAGCTTTAAATTCACTCCCAGAAGATTTAGACCGAAAGGCAAAATGTTTGATTACTTGATTTGCGCCCCTTGCCATGTGCTGTTCCCAAAATTTCTTCAAAATAGCTGTTACAAAGTGTATAAATACCGCTCTTTTACTCAGTTTGCAAAACACAGTAAAAACATTACATTCTCTTCTACTTCTTCATTGCTCGGGTGGTTTTATATGCTTTAGTTCTACAGTTCCTACTCCTAATTCATAATTAAAAAGCTTCTTGAATTATGGAAGATATGTCACGCTCTATTTTCTCAATAGGAATATCCTCGACAAGATCCCTCAATTTGTTATTACGAACTTTTCCTATAATATGTGTTCAAAACACAAACATTATTTGATTTCTAGGTTCTGTGAGATATGTTTTTCTCCTTGCCAATTTCTCCATATCACTCTGCATTTTATACATCCGATGAAATGCAGGTCTAAAGGGTAGCCCGGTGCACTAGTTGTACGCGGTGTTCGGGAAAGGGCCGAACCACAAGGTCTATTGTACGCAACATTATCCTGCATTTCTGCAAGAGTTGTTTCTATGACTCGAACCCGTGACCTCTTGATCACATGACAATAACTTTACTAGCTACGCCAAGACTCCCTTTAGATGAAATGCAGGTCCAAATAGAAAAATGTTTCAAATGTTTCGAGGTCTTGAGTTGAGGTTCTCCGGAAAACAACCTCTCTATCCATCGGGTAGGGGTAAGGTCTGCGTACATAGTACCATTCCCAGACCCTACTAGTGAGATTTTACGGGGTCGTCGTTGTTGTTGTTTCAATTGTTTCGAGGATAACATTAAGACATACAAGACGATCTTTCCACTTTTTGGACAAACATCCAGTATAAAAGAGCTCTACATGTTAAGTAACAGAAGAGGGCATCAATTTCCAGAACTTACTATATGCAAAACAGCCCTAACAATCTCAAGAAAGGAAGTATAAGTTTCAATAATGTTAAATAGATGAATGAATTTTATGTTCTTTGCCTATACTTGAAACAAAAAAATTCTACAAAGTATCACTGCTTTTGTGATTGAAACTCTGTTGCTTTTGTTGCTAATGCACTTCTTATAGCACATGCAACACTATCACCAACACCAGGTTTCAAAGACCTCTGATTATGCAATGAATAATCACTCAAATCCTCACAAAATGCTGAAAAATCATCCCTTGATAATAACATATTATGAAGTATTGAACAAGCACCAATAGAAGCCACTGCAGCTTTAACTTCTCCCTCAATCGGTTCACTCAAAATACTCCAATTTCTCAAGCTCTGAATAGCCTTAAGTCCTCGCGAGCGAATTAAATTAAGTGAATTGTTGAAATTCTCTTCATTTGATTGAGAAATAGGATCATCAAATGGTAGCATTAACCAAGGTAACAAAGGGTAATTTCCATCACCAATAAAAAACTGAGGTACAACTATACCATTTATATGCATAGCTTGTGAATTCAATATTGTTCCTTTTTCAATATCTTGGAACAAAGTTGATGACTTTAGGACTTCAAAATCATTCTTATTTCCACGAAAACCTGCTATAATACTAAGAATTCTTGACGATGAATCAACCACTAATTGAGCTGCTATGTTTTCATTATTAATCTTGAATCTTACACAACAGAGGATTCCACAGCAGTTGGGCAGGCCCGAAATGGATTCGAACTGAGTCGAAACCGATTCAAGCTCACCCGAATTCGGAAACCCGACCCAGAAACGATAATTAGTGCAAAGTACCCTACACAATTGTTTGGCACAAAACTTTGCAACAGATTCAGACACACTGAATTGACGAGAAATATCGGAATAATTGGCTCCGGTAGCCAATCGAAAAAGCCCGATTCCGAGCCGAGTTTCAGCAGCGAGATTAAGGGGCGAGTCAACCGGGTCACGGCACTCGAGTAGAGGTTCTAAGAGGCCACAAAGCCAATCAAAAGTTGAGGAGTTCATATTGAAGAATTGCTTGAAAGTATCCGGGTTACGTCGGATGGACGAGTCGGGTCGCCCGAATTGACCGAATTTAAACCGGGTCGGACCATCCCCGGCCGGGGCATCGGATTCTGACAAGTGGGTCCGTTTTCGTTTTTTGGAAAAAGGGAGGAGGGAAATTGTAGTGGCGATTTCAGAGGTAGAAAGAAAATGAAGGAGAAGAGGGGAAAGGAAATCGTAGGCAGAGGAATTAGTGATGGAAAGAGGATTTGAAGAAGGGAAAATAAGGAGAAGGAGAAGAACGAGTTGAGATATGACAGAAGAAAGTAGAGCAGTCAAATGCCGAGTATTCATGTTTTTGTTTGGTGTCAGTGTACTTTTTGTTTGTCGTCAAATGAGGTTTTCTTGATTTCAGAGCGAATCGAAGGTTTGCTCTGACAAATCTGGTGAATCTCAATGGTTGACAAAGTACTCAGTTTTGCTTTGCTTTTGCAAGTTTTTCACAAAGGCACGTGACTATTTACAGTCAAAACTGATTCTCTCTTTTTTAGAAAATCATTTAAGATTTATCTCAAATATCTAAAGTTTCTTATAAGAGCCAATTTAGTGGATAAATACTGGTATTTGGACTTTGAAAAGAAAATTAAGATAGTTTCAGAAACAAAAAAAAAGAGGAAATTTTCAGAAAACTAGCATCATTGTTCTCCAAAATATTTTTATCAAAACCTAATCCTAAAACAAATTATACTTAAACAGGACCAAATTTAAACGCCTAAGTTCCATCTTTTAAAAAAGATGGACACAAAGGAACTTAAGGAGGAAACTATCTTCCTTTTGGACTCATTATCTTCTTTTTCCCGAAACGAGGATGCCTATTGATTTTCTTCCATTTTTTTCTAGGGAATGCATTTAAATTTATCCCTGAACTATTTGACTCTTATACTTTGTCAAATTTACTAGTCAATTGACAATTCTTGCAAATTGATAATTCTAGTGTGATTCGCTTGCGGTGGAGGGTCTGTACCTCATCGGAATGGTGATATAATCACATCTGCCATCTCTTGGTTAGGAACTAAGTAATTTTTATTACTCATATCTACAATGAGGCTAATTCGGTAGTTGATAGTTTTGCCAGTTTAGCCTTTAGTCGAAAGCCTTGTTTCTAATGATATGCGCTTGCAGAGTCAGATCCAGAATTTTAAGTTTATTGGATCTTATAACAATCCCAAGTTAATCAACATGATAACTGAACTAATAAATTGGGTTTCAACCTAAATATTCTTATATTTTTAATGAATTTTTTAGTACAAATACAAAATCTATACAAAAATTATTGAATTCACGTAAACCCGTAACCTTTGTTTTAGATCCGCCCCTATGCGCTTGTGCCTTCTAGCATTTTTTTGCCTGAGATATTGTGGGTGTTCATTCTCTCACTTGATATCTAGCTAGTTTTCTTTTGTTATTTTATTTCCTTTCAACTTTTTTTTTAAAAAAAAATAACACTAACAGTCATTATGATTCTAGACAATTTTAGCTACTCTTGACTATTGGTCCCATAAAACCCTGCATGTATGAGGGCGCGTGGAAAATTAGCATGTTTCCTCAGCAATATTCTTAGAGCACTCTTCTTTCAACTCCCCCGGAGCGGATTTACGTAGGCCGTATCGGATGCTGAAGCAGCCATTGATCACGGCGTAAATTATGTACGGTTATATAAAAAAACATAGGAAAGTAATATAGTTGATTAGTAAGCACCCATTAACCAAAAAGTCTCGTGGGTGCTTTGGTTCAAAGTTAAAGTTAGAGAACTTATTTTTAGGCCACACGAGTTCATTCCCAATTGAAACAACTTCGGGAGACTCTCTCAATATTCTATACTATTTCTTTTATTCTTTTTTATACTTTGATCTTTTCTATTGTCATTTTTCCTATTTTCTTTAGCATTTATCGCATTCATTAGTTTTAGGATAAATTAAGTTACTATTAGACACCAAACGACCAAACTCTTCGCCACTACTTGGATTTTCAACTCTCACACAAAGAAAGAAAATGCAACTTTCAACGAAAAGAAAAAAAGAAAGAAGACATAACAGCTAGTAATAAGATTATTTTTGTTAAATCTAGAGATCGGAAACATTTAGAAGAGGGATTTTGGATTTTTTTTTTCTTTGCTTATCGTTTATACTTTGTACAAAGTTCATTGTGACTTATGATTAGAAGACTGTTTTGGTAATAATAATATTAACCGATATTTTTTCATTAACTTTTTACACTGTCGCTTTAGAATAGTTATGCACTAATACTATATAATTTCTAGTAAATTTATGTTAAAGGAAACGAGCACCCACGACCTTCAAATTCTGGATCCGCCACTGTCCCCTCCCGCGAAATTATGCTCTATTACAATTGCAAACCTCCCTCAGTTCATTTCCATCGACCTTCCTGACTCTCACCTACACCAGCTAAATCTTCCATTCTGTATAGAAATTGAGAAATGTATATATTTCGTCCCTTCTATAAATAATAATCGATAATATTCTTTTTAATACTAGTTTCTATATATGTGCATTATACATAAATATTTAAATTTTATATGAGAGCACAACAAATTAAATTTTTTAACGACTTGCGTACAAGCAGAAAGATTGGCAATCGACATCTTAATTAGTTAATTGATATATTTATTTCTGTTAGTTAAGATAGCTCCTCCAATTTTATTTTGAACAAGTTGTACTTTTATTTAATGATGGAAGTATATTTAGTAGTCTTCAACAATACTATTACCATCACATCCTCATTTGAAGCAAGTTGAACTCACTGGATGTTGAATTTGCTCTTGCTCATATTTTTTTGTTAGTCGTATAATTAATGTTATAAGTTTGATTCTATCAAATTAATATTTTCAGACAGTCAGAGGCGGATCCAGAATTTTTACGCGACAGGGGCACATTATTCTATTCAATCAGTGCCCCCTAAAGGCATTTAGCGTTCAAGATGCCAACTGCTTTAAATTATCATTTTCAAGGTATATACGTATATATATATACAGGAATTCATCCGAAGTTTACGGGGTCCGGTGATCCCTCACCCATACACATGGGTCCGCCTCTGTTTACAGTATTTTCATTAATTTTGGAACTACTATTAGTACTTTGACAGAAATCATCTTCAAAAATAATTTTTTTCTTGCACAAACTATTGGAATTACATTTTTAATGAAATAAAATTATTATAAATTTTTAAAACTCTATTATTAGCCATTTAAAGCTTTAAATATTATAATTTTATTGTACGTGAAGTTTGTATAGAGTCGAAATCAAGTATGACTCGATTTCATAGGCTCGAGGACTTGCTTCGAGAATAAGTTCAAAACGGACATGGCTCGAGCCCGATGGCGGAGTATAGAACTTGATGATCGAAGTGCTCGATGAAAATCAAGGCCGAGTATGACCAACCTCGAGTAAGGCATAATAACGGAATGACGAGATATTAGCAACCAACCGAATGTCTCGGAATAGATCATATTAAGCGATTATTGGCGCCAATCACAAAATTTATTTTCTTAATTAGAAGTGTACCTTATTGTGGATTCCCCTATTATATAAAGGAGATCCCATTTATTTGTATGACACGTTTTATGACTGATAAGATAATACACACACTTTATTCTCTAGCTATTTTATTCATTGTTCGTCAGATTCGCTTTATAACTTACTACTCCCACTATTCCACCTCGAGGTAGTCATAGCTCGAGGTCGAGATTCGGCTTGCGCGCTGGTTTGACTTATTTCATTTTTTAATTTATATATTTAATTCCTTGTTTATAAATTGGTATTGGATTAAATAGCATATCCTTAAAATTATAATATAAGTTTAATTGTTACTCGGATATTAAGGTAAACAGTTTGGCGCTCACCGTGGGGCTAAGGATAATAGTAATTGTTTCGGTGTTGATTCTGATAACACACAGTATTTTCACATTTGTTCTTGTCAAGAATTTTTATTCTTAGGTTAAAATATGTCAAACTCACAAAACGTACCCGTACATGGTGATGATGGTCTTGGATTTTACGGGAAAACGATATGCTCCAGGAGATGGGGTGCCACCGACTAATCTCGAGGGAGTACCGGTCATCGACCCTGTCGATATCAGTTCACACATT
This sequence comes from Nicotiana glauca, assembly GCA_026770625.1. Taxonomy (NCBI): domain Eukaryota; kingdom Viridiplantae; phylum Streptophyta; class Magnoliopsida; order Solanales; family Solanaceae; genus Nicotiana; species Nicotiana glauca. Next base: position 28,540 of record MU720680.1, read on the forward strand.
GATTTTGTCACGACCAGAATTTTTTACCCTCGGGAGTCGTGATGGTGCATACTAGTGAAAGATAAGCAAGCTAATTATCCCCATTAATTACCCTTCTTATTTTTAATCCCTTAACGATTGTAAGTTAACATAGTATAAAAAACAGAAAATAATAAAGCAGAAGAATAAAATTTAATAATTTAAGCTAATACCAATACGAATCCATAAATATCAACCACCCAGAATTGGTGTCACAATCTCACGAACTATCTAGGAATACTACAAATAGGGTTCGAACAAAATAAATATATATCTGTCTCTGAAATAGTAAAGAACAGAAGAAAACTAGATAGGGAGGGGACGCCAAGGCCTGCGGATGCATGCAGGACTAACTCGGATCTCCTGATGGATTGAATGCAGCAACCCCTATCTAAGGTCTCTATACTCTAGTATCGGGATCTACACAAAAGAGTGCAGAGTGTAGTATCAGCACAACCGACCTAATATGCTGGTAAGTGTCGAGACTAACCTCGGCGAAGTAGTGACGAGGCTAGGACACAACAAACCAATAACCTGCAACTAAACAATATCTAACAGAATAACAGTAATAAAAGTAATTCAAAAGTAACATGGAGGGGTAACATGCTATGGGGAAATACCAACATAAAGAATCACATTAATAGTAGAATAAGAAAATTAAGATATTTGAACCGTACAAGAAGTCATAATAAATAGGCAATAAGTGCGCCGCATCACCGTTTGTACTTTTACTTTCAATCCTCATTAATGCAATCAAGTAATGAAAATGTGTACGGCATCACCCTTCGTTCTTTATCTCTCTTCCTCACCATATAAATATTAAAAATGTGCACTACATCACCCTTCGTTCTTTATCTCTCTTCCTCACCATATGCATCAATATCAATAAAAATATACACAGCATCACCCTTCGTGCTTTATCTCTCATTCCTCGCCAAATGCATAAATATAAATGTGCACGGCATCACCCTTTTGTGATTTATCACTCATTCCTCACCCAAACAATAGCAACAACAATATCCCGGCAAAGGAATCAACAATAAGAATTAAATACGCTCCGGCAAGGAAATCATCTATAACCAAACTTGTACCAATAATCAACTTCACAATTGAACCTCAACTAGAGCCAATATTCAACAATAACCAAATACCAAGAAAATAATTATAAATCTTTCTCAACATGGATAATCAACAATTTAGGCATTCATAATACTTATTAAGAACCACAATGATCACAATTTAAGACTCACGGGCATGCTTGACACCAACGTATAGGTACTCGTCACCATACCTATACAACGTACACTGTGCTAACACATAGCAAATAAAGCACAATACATATTTCCTCAAGCTAAGGTTAAGCCAAACACTTACCTCGAACTTCCATGGTCAATTCAAGCCTCAAACACAATTGTTCCTTTAGAATTCACCTCTAATTTACTTGTATCTAGTCCAAATTAATTTAACAACATCAATAAATACTTAAGAATTCATATCCAATGCTTAATTATAGGTTTTCTATCATATTCCCCGGTTGATACCCAATTTATCCCTGTAAATTTTATATATGCAAAATTCTTTCAAAATATCATATGTATGCATATATGAGTGTGTTCAAATATTTTAGTATTTTTTTAATTTTTAAAAGATTTTTAAATCAAATTATTGCCATATTTTAACAATACAAAAACCAATAATTATTCCTCAAATTATCATTTTGGTGATTAATTTTTTTATTCTCATATTTATCCCAAAATATAACTAATGTAATTTTTTCATATTTTTATAAATTTATTTAGTATTTTTAAAGCTAAATTGCATATAATTACCATATTAGCCTATTTTAAGAATTAATTGTGTTTATCATTACAAGTTTGATTCCAACATTTTTAATTTAATATTTATATATTATTAATTAATTTAGTTCCTTTAATTTATTTTTAAAAATCATTTTACTATTTTTTATAAAATAAAAAGAGAAAAAATGGCTATTTAAAATCTAGCCCTATTTATTTCAATTTTAGCCCAAATCGACCACCCCAATTAACCCAATTTCAATCTTAATTGGACTGACACAATTGCTGAACTACCCGCCGATGACCCAATTTAATCCAACCCGCCCGGCTCCTCAATAAATCTAGGCCGTTGATCAAAATGATCAACGACCACGATTTTTTTTCCTTTTTAATTTCCCAAACCCCCTCAACCCTAGATCATTTCACCTGAGACGCCGCCTTTGAATCCCTTCACCCACTCAAACTCTCTCGAACCTTCTCTGAACCCTAATCATCTCCTACCAGCTCCACCGTGAAACCCACCGAAATCCATGGCTTCTCAGGCTGGGGGAGTCCTATACTCACCTCCTATTGCTCCTATATGCTTGATACCTAAAGATTCGAGGCCTGACTTTGAAGGTTTTAATCCAGACCTCTATCGATTCAAGGTTCTCTAGTCATCTCCGGCCTTGCTCCGGCGTACAATAGTTGTTTGAGTCTGATTCCGTCCTCTCCGACTCAAATCAATGATCTCTGAAAGCCTTTCTCATTTCTAGGGTTCTTCTGAAACCCTAACCTTTTGAGGTTTTCTCTGATTTCTTTAGATTTGTAGGGTATCTGTGCTCTCTTTGAGTTTTCAAATAATTTCCCTAGATTTTCTTTCGAAAATTACTTTTTAAAATCTTTCTTTCCGATCTAGAGTTTTCTTAAAAAATGTTTAAGTGTTTCTCTGACTCTCTTTCCCTTTTCTTTTGTGTATTTGCCTCTATTGTGCTCCTGCGTTTTTATCTACAATGTTCTTGTATGTGTCATGTTATTGTATGCTCTTTTACTGAGTTTTTATACTCTGTTCTTGTATGTTCTTTTACTGTGTTTTATATGCTTCATGCTTGTATGTTCTTCTACCATGTTTTCCATACTATGTTCTCGTATTTTTCTTCTACTATGTTTCACCTACTATACTTCTCTACTGTGTTCTTTACTATTTTCCTTCTACTTATCCTTGTTTAAGTTTCTTCTAAAGAAGACCTTCTTAACCATGTTTCTCCTACTGTATTTTCCTGCTAAGTTCTTAAGTTTCCTTACTTGACTTCTACTAAGCCCAGTTTTAAGTCTCTTCTGGAAAACTTCTCAACAATGCTCCTTCTACTGTTTCTATTAGTATTTTCCTTTATTTTTTCTTTGAATCCTTCTACTGTGTTCTGCCTGTTACTTTGATATCATGTTCGAAGCATGCAAGAGGTTTCAGTTCTTCTCTGAAATCTCTGAGCCTGTTTCGACTACTTGCCTTCTCCTCTGTACTTCACTCAAGGTGTTTCCTAAATTTGAGGGTTCTGCCAAGTTTGATCATATAATTTGATTGAACTAGGGTTTTTTTTTAGAACCCCTGACTCTCTCAGACTAACTTCGAGTCTTTGAATTAAGTTTGGACTTCTTGCTAGACTCTTCTATACTGAATTTTCTATTGATTTTACAATGACACTACAACCTTCTTTCATGCTTAATGTGTTTGTATGCTCCTTATATATGATCAAATTCCCTATAAAGTGGTTTTTAAATCTGTAATTAGTTCATGCTCCCTATGAATATGGTTATAATGGATTCCCTTTCCATGTTTGCTGATTTCCCCTAAGTTAAAAAACCTTTACCATCTTTGGACTCGGTTCATTCATCCCAAATCTCTAACCTCTGATTTCTTGGCTATTAATTGATTTTCTTTTCTTAATTGCACAACCGTGTATTTCAAAATTCTATTTTAAATAAAACTCTTATATATTCACCCCTAATTGCCTACTTTGCACAAAGTGTTTGGTTAATTTCTTTCCTTAATTGGTTTATACCTATTTGAATCTGAATCATTTAATTAAAGGGAGTCTTGTGTAACTGATTGACAATCAGTTCTTCAATTATTTTCTTACCTTATTTCCTCATGAATTTCACACTATAAATACACGACCTTTTTTCACAAAGCACACACGATTTAACAATCCTACACTACACACTTTACAATTCAGAACTTCTTCTACACTCATACTCACTTACATATAATAGTATTCTTCCTTCTTGTCTGCATTCTGACTTTCACAAGACTACTACATTTTCCTTATTTGTTTCCTTGAAACTGGTATGTCCTAATTTTATTTTTCAGCATCACCACAATGTGTTTACTTACAGCTTTCTACATCCATGTCTCTTTACTACTTCTGTAGAGTTAAATACCTAAACTAGCATGTTGATTTCCTTTTGCTTGTTTTTGCTATGAATCCCTATCCTTATTCCCTTTATGTGCTTTGAGTTACAAGTTTAAAATATGGCAATATACAAGTTATTGTCTATGGATTAAACTTGATCCCTTAAGGAATCCTAACCTTTAAATAATGTGTTCTAGTAGGCTTATGGGTGTGCCAACATCTCTCATTGTTGGGTTATGCCCACTAGCCTTCTTTTATCTCTTGCAACTCCCCATTCCCTATATCCTTATGTGTACTATTTCCCTTCCCTTTTTCCCTTTTCAATATTTTGCACTTGCACTCTTTCTTAGTTCCTAAGTTCTATCCCCCTCTTGTGAGCCTTGATTTGGGACCTTGAGTTCCCTCTGAACTTGGACGACTGAGGGCTGGCCCTTCCACACTGCAGTATGTTTAATTTGTAGTTCACTTGGGTATGAGCACCGCCTGGAGTCAATATGAGGCTCTTAGGGAACTCTGACACTTCAAAATAAGAGAAAGGCTTTGAAACATGATCTTTGGAGTTGGTTTACTTCATACTGGAGATAGGAAGTCTGAATCAGGCTCTCCTTGGTTGTAATTTTCAAATTTTGATGTATTTTTCTTACTTTATTTCTTTGGACTGTAATAACTTTGTAATAAACTTTTGGGGATGGTTAGCGAAAAGGGAGGTGTAACCATGCATGTAAAAGGGTAGATAACTTGCCTATATGAATCTGTAATTTCAGCATTTTCTCATATAGCTACCTTGTCTATAAGGTTTTTGCATTTTTCATGTAGTTACCATGCCTATAAGATTTTCTGGATTTTTCATGTAGCTACCATGCCTATAAGATTTCTGCATTTTTCATGTAGCTACCATGCCTATAAGATTTATGTATTTTTCATATAGCTACCATGCCTATAAGCATTTCTGCATTCTCATTTAGTTACCATGTCTTTAAGAACTTCCGCATTCTCATTTAGATTCCATGACTATAAGAACTTCATCATTCTCATTTAGATGCCATGACTATATGGATCCTGCACTTTCATGTAGATATTATATCTATAGCTTCTGCACATGCACATAGAAAATATGCCTATAGATCCTTTCTGATTCTTGCATACCCGCTTTTCACTAGGCAAACTTGTCTATAGGTCCTAATAACCAAAAATGTAATTAGATATCACGCAACGCTTAGATATCATGTTGTAGAATTTCTGTACTCTTCTATGTCTCTAACAGTGTTTTAAGTTGGCAAAACATAGAAATCATGCCTATAGGGGTTCTAATCAAATCTGAATCGCCGCATTCGTGGGTAATTTGAAAATTATCAGTAGTAATGTATTCGCAATTGCAGAACCTGTGCTCTTCTTCTAAAAACTCGCTTTTAACTGGCAACTTCTTAATCAGTCTGTATTCAACTGTTTTATTCTTTTTTGAAATTAATAGATATCATGCCTATAGGAGCTTCGTCCAACACTTAGGCAAGCCTTAGGATAAACTTATAAACTGAATCAGATTTTATTAACTAAAACCAGTAGGCGGGCCTGAGTTGGGCTTCCTATCTGAACTATATAATAAATCAATCTTCCTCAAATCTTTAAGTTTAAATTAGACCTTAAATAGTACACGCAAGTCATGCTAACTACATGCTTTTCTTTACCTAAAGGAGGTCTGTTTTAGCCTTTCGTTTGTTTACATGTTTCACCATACTTATTATATGTGTTTTGCTTTTTTGCCTTAGTATTTTTACCTTTAAAACCACAAATAAGCCGACCTATCCTCCCTTTAGGATTAGTAGTCCCAAGCACCTCCGGGGCTGATAAGATCGGGGTAGGTAATAGCATGCAATAAGAAAACGAGACTATTCCGCGCTTTAATACCTTAACAAGGTGGGAAAGGGTAGATATGGATATGATGACCACGCGATAACACCACGTGTATAAGTGATTACCGGCTGTTGTGTGGGGTGATCCATATTATTAATAAACCTTAGACCCCCTTCCTTTTGTTCTTTGTTTCTTTTAAATCTTTTAAAACATTTCTCCTAAGAAAATCAGCTCTTTTTAATGCTTTTTTGACTTTGTTTATTTCTGTCATTTGTGCGTAAATCCCCTTTTATTTGAAGTCCTACTTGCCTATTTGTTATTTGTACTTTAAGTCACAACAATATCTTGGTCGGGAACCATACTAGTGGATTCTGAGGGGTACCTAACACCTTCCCCTGGAATAATTTCAAGCCCTTATCAAATCTCTAGTTATCCAAACAAAAACCTTCTTAGTGTCATAATGAACTTAAATCATTAGGTGGCAACTTGAATTCTCTTAAATCTAATTCCCAAAAGGGAACGAGTTGTCCTCGCAAATGTTATAAACCCGGATTTCGCAAGGAAAAAGGGGGCACGATAGCATGGCGACTCTACTGGTGATTTCTTTTAGGATTTTACCATTTCAAGCTATTACTGCGACTTTACATTTATTATATCCCTTTACTTGTTTTAAGCATTTAATTCCCTCTTCTACTATGAAACTGACTTGTCTCTTTGTTTCTTTTCTTTATTTCTTTTACCGCTTTCCTTTACTGCATTCCCGTATTACTATTTCAAATTATTATAATTATTATTATGATCGTGCAAATACATGACAAGTTGTTTTAATTATTGCAACCGCATGTTTTCAACATCATATTCCACTCGTTCCAAACAAAATACCATAGCAACGCTTATAATGAGTGGTTGCACCATTCCAATATTATCACCCCCTAAATCTAGCAAAGGCATATTTGTGGTAAAACCAGTTGATCAATGGTGTAGTCGACGGTTTCGCGCCTTTCCCTCTTGAGTTGTCCGCTTAAGGGTACCGGTCTAATACCCCATAGAAGCCTTACTCTATTTAATTGTGCATGCATCATGGTCAAACCTAGCTAAGTCAGTTATGTTGTCCGCATAATGACTCATTAAGAGAGCCTTGTCCAAGTCCCCTAGGTTTTACTAAAACCCAAACGGACACTACCATGTTTTTGTGCATTTATTTGGAGAACTAAATGTTTCTATGCCAATTATTGATATTTAGTAGTCGAGTGTGGTGGGGGGTAAGAGCCTAATCCTTTGTCTTGCAGAAACATGAGGCACGAAGTCCCCAGATTCGACATGGTCACCAACATTCATCCCAAACTGCTAAGCTGGTGGAAGGATCTTCAGTCCAGTGGTCAGACTTTCATCAGGAAGTATTTGGGGAACCTATCCTCTCTCTTGGAAATTCAACCCAATAAGAAAATCATAGAAGCTGCTACTCTATTCTGGGATTGTAATAGGTCTGTTCCGCTTCGGCGACATTGGGATGACACCCTTGCTCTAGGAAATAGGAGGACTAGCTGGTATACCGTGGGAAACTCTGGGTTTATTAATGCCAGAAAATAAAAAAGGTAGAGGTTTTCTCAAAATGATGGGTCTAAAGAAGAATCCAAACTTGACATGTTTGAAAGAGACGTACATTCCCTTTGACTATTTGTACAAGAGGTACGGTCACAACAAATCTTACCGTACTTATCCTGATGAGTTCGCCCTTACATCATTGGGGCATATTCACCGAAGGGTATTTGTCTTCATGTTCTATTTCTTGGGGATGATAGTATTTCTAATGAAGAAAGCAAGGATCCATACCAAGCTAGCTATGGTCGCCAAAACTCTAATGGAAGGAATTGATGGACAACCATTCAGTCTTGTACCAATGATCATCGCAGAAATATACCGAGCCCTGGAAAGATGTCAACAAGGAGCCAAATACTTTGAGGGTTGTAATCTGATACTTCAACTATGGCTCGCGGAACATCTCCAAAAGGGTGAGTACCGACAGGAAATCCATCGAAGGGATTGATCATATCGCTTTTCATGATCCAAAGCGAATGAATTACATGCCCAACATGTTTGACCAATCAGAGAATGCTAGAGAATGGGTCAAACTCTTTGAAAATCTGACTGAGGACCAAGTACAATGGATGTTCAAGTGGTTCCCGACCGAGGAGTCATCGTTCAATCCAGGGACGCACCTTACCTAATACTAATCGCCTTAAGAGGAACGTACCCGTACATACATCTTCGGGTTATGAGACAAGTGGGTAGGAAGTATGTTATACCAAGGTCGATAAGATGAGTCACTTCCTGGCTGACTTCGAGAATGACGATAGCCCTTATAGGTGCCAGGCTCAGCATTTGTGGCGTTGCAAGATTATCTTGGGAAAGGACACCATTGAACCAGATAGATACCATGCAGGTTGTGCTTCTTATTATTCAGGCTAGTTAGAGGAAAATCACAATGGTCTGGATCAACCCGGGTTTGTTCGAGGTAACAGGATCATCAATGAAAAGGCTGAAGCACAGGTCAAGTACAACCATCTGCGAAAGAGAATTCGAGAATGTGAAAACGAGCACCGTGAGATACAGGAAGCCAATCAAAAATTAATTGAGGAGTGGAAGGATATGGCTGTCAGTGCCAACAAGCAATTGTTCTATATGGAGCGAGGTATAAAAAGAAGTTTCTTAAAAGGGTCGAAGATTGCCGAACTGCTGAAGGAAATGAAGGTAGACATCTGGCCAGAGCCTATTTGCTGTTGGGACTGCGCGAGCTAGGGAAGCTGTTCGATGGAGCCAATGATGCCGAGTCTGGGGAAGGTCTCTTTGGGACCAAATAGATAGGAATTTCCTTTTTTCGCTTTATAAAATGTAATAAGGCCAATGGCCATTAGTGACTTTTAATTTCTTGTTGCTTTAGTGTCGATTTGGGATTCGTCTACTTTTTATCAATAAAATGAGGAATTTAGCATCCTAGGTTCTCCAAATTAACTTGTCTCTAGGCCTACCTCGGGCACAACGAGGTCCCCCAAAATTAGGACGCGCTTTATATTTAAGCACTATGTGTTTTAAATATTGCAACATTTTTCCTAATGATCCTCACTAACTTGTTACCTTTTTTTTTTTTTACTTTTGTTTATTCCCCTCCCCAAAGGTTAGTTCGTGAGCTCTGGCAACATCATCATATTTTACGAGATCCAGGGGCCCTCCACCTACTCCTCCTCCCAGTCCTATCAGACACAAAAACAAAGGAAAATGGAAGATTTGAACAACTCAGCTGAACGGGTAGAGGTCACTCATGGCACTTTGGTCCCCAAGGAAAATGCATCCCAGCTAGAGCAAAAGCTGTTGAAGTTTCAGGAAGAGCTTGATCAAGTCCGAAATTTGGTAAGTCTATCATTTTCCCTAACCACTCTAGATGTTACTTTCCCAAGTACTCAGAATCCTGTACCTCCGCAAAACATCCCAAAGCAACAAAACCATCCCGCTCCTCACCACCACTGCAATACCTGCCATACCTCAAATAACACCTCACTGCTCATCCTAGAACTCCAGAATTCCACAAATGACCACTGCCACACCCAACACAATACCCCCATCTACTTGGAGACTGTGCCACACTCAACCCAGACCATCTCAAGCACACCCGAGTCCAATGATAAGGACTTGCTCATCAGAAATCTAGCCGAAAAGCTTAAAAAGTTGACTAGCAGAATTCAAGGCGTTGAAGGTAGTAAGGGAATTGAGGGGCTAAACTATGAAGATCTATGCATACAACCCGATGTCAAACTTCCCGAGGGGTACAAACCTCCCAAGTTTGAATATAGGGGATCCCAGGGTCCACTTGAGAACATACTGTGACAAATTGGTCAGAGTGGGAAGAGAGGAGAAAATCCGCATGAAGATTTTCATGAGAAGTTTGAAGGGAGACGCCTTATCTTGGTACATTAGCCAACATCCGAAGAAGTAGTCGAGCTGGGTAAGCATGGCATCTTATTTCATGCACAGATTTAGGTTCAACACAGAGAATGCACCAGATGTGTTCTATATCCAAAACTTAAAGAAGAAACCCATAGAGACCTTCCGTGAGTATGCTACTCGATGGAGGTCAGAAGCTGCTAAGGTTAGGCCTGCTTTGGAAGAAGAACAAATGAACAAATTCTTCATTCGGGCCCAAGGCCCACAGTATTATGAGAGGCTGATGCTGATCGAGAATCATAAATTTTCTGACATCATCAAGCTAGGAGAAAGGTCGAGAAGGCATCAAAAGTAGTATGGTTACGGATTTTGAAGCCTTACAAGCTACCAATAAGGCTTTACAGTCTGGTGGTACGTCCAAGAAAAGGGACGTAGGTGCTGTAATGGTTGCACAGAGAACCAAATCCCCTATCAAGTACCAAACATACCCAATATCTCCAATCACATATCAGCCTACCCAAAATTACCAAGCACCCTCACCCACTTACCAAACTTCGCCACCCACTTATTAGTCATCTCCACCATATCAGCCCACTTCACCTAAATACTCCCAACCAGCACATGTTTACCAAGCATACAACACCCAATAATCCCACTATCAATCACCCCTCTCCCACGTCAAAACTTCCCTAGACCTTGACCACATTTCGACCGCAGACCTCCCAAACAGTATACCGCCATTGCTGAACCAATTGACCAGCTATACGAAAGGCTCAAAGCTGCTGGTTATGTCACCCCTATCCCTGCCATAGCCCCCAAAAACCTTTGTTAGTGGATCAATCCAAATAAATCCCGTGCATACCATTCCGGCATGAAAGGACATACCATTGATGAATGCCGCTCTCTAAAGGATAAGATCCAGACCTTAATTGACAATAATATTATTACGGCAAAGGATCCTGCTTCGAATGTATGTAATAATCCTCTCCTAGACCACAAAGGCAGAGGTATTCACATGTTCGAGATAGAGGATGATTGGGACCCCAAGGGATCAATCGGTTTAATCACAAAAGGCGAAGATCCAAAGAAGCCAGTAGTCACCCTTAATCCAATTGTGGTCCAGATTCAGCCTTCTGGGGATGCCGAGGTAAACATGTCGATGCCACTCGAGTTTGAAGCAACATCCTCTGCAAAGACGCCAGCGCCGATTGAGGTTGAGTTTATGTCACCAGCAAACACACCTACACCCTTTGAAGTTGCAGTCTTATCGCCTAAGTGGCCTGCTCCGTTCGGAGTAAAGATAGCCACGCCAATTCTAGTGGCAATGTCGGCAGTAATACCATTCCACACAAAGGCCATACCTCGAACAACTGAGGCCAGAAGAAAGGGGAAGGTCAAGTTCGGGTAAGCCGTTGCCGCACAGGGTATGACAAGAACCGACAAAGTTTATACCCCAGAACATCTGGCTGAGTCAATCAAGCAGGCCTCTAGTTGGCCAACCATCACTGAAACCAGGCCTGACGATCTCTAAAGTAATATACAAGATAAATAATACTCTAGTTATTGATCAGTTGCACAAAACACCGGCACAAATTTCTATCCTTGCTTTGCTATAAAGTTCTGATGCACACAAGAATGACTTGTTAAGAGTGCTAAGTGAGGCGTATGTGCCAAGTAATATCACCAGTGGAGAGATGGTGAACATGGTAGGGCAGGTATTAGAAAGTCACAAGATCACTTTCCATGAAGATGAGCTGCCGCTAGAGGGGTTGAGTCACAACAAGGCATTGCACATCACAGTGCGAAGATTATTTTATCACCAGAATCCTGATTGATGGAGGATCCAGCCTCAACATTTGTCTGTTGGTGACACTAAAGACATTAGGAAATGGGCTGCATGAGATCAAGGATGGGGCTATCAACGTCAAGGCTTTCAATGGATCTCAAAGGTCTACTATTGGGGAAATTAGCTTGTGTTTGTAGATGGGGCCTACTTGGTTTGATGTTGATTTTCAAGTGATAGACGTGCTGACATCTTACAATCCATTGTTGGGACGACCATGGATTCATGTCGTTGGGTCCGTAACGTCAATACTATATCAGGCAGTGAAGTTTGAGTGAAATCACCAAGAGGTGATCATTCACGGTGATGGTAGCAATCCCATATACAGTCGCCAGACCATTCCAGCAATTGGAGGTAGAAGAAGGATAGGCGAGGAAACTTATCACCACATCAATCCAGTCAACACCGTTGATAAAGACAAATGGTGGGATAACAAGATTGAAAGCATATTGAACTGGAGTGGGTATGAACCTGGCAAGGGACATGGCAAGTACCTCCAAGGCATCGCTAAGCCCATCAAGCTCAAGAAACATGGCACCACTTTCGGATTAGTGTACGAGTATACCTAGAAAGAATTCAACAACGAGTCGCCCCATGGCACGGTCCTTACTACCCATTGGAGCAGACAATACCCTGTTTGGAATAGGCTTTCCAACCGGACAAAGTTATCTATGGGTCAGAAGAAGAGGAAGCACTGGCAGCAGTAAGGAATTTGTTCTTAGAAAATGGTGACATGGATTGTTATGTCATTTTCAAGGAGGAGGGGGAGGAAGGCCCTTCCATACAGGTTGTAAGCAGAGGGGCATGCCTCAATAACTGGACTATTAGAACTACCAGAGCCCGGCGAGCCTCGGGTTAGCAAGGCTAAACAAGCATCATGCACTATTTTCTTTTATTAATTTACTTTCCTTTCACATTTTTTAATTTTCACAAGAAAGAGCTCCAATGTTCAAAACAGTTATGGAATTTATCAAAGCATTTCAGTTTTCTTATAAAGCTTACTCTTATTATTTTCTCTCATTACTTTACTTATACAACATTACTATTACTTATCTTAATGAACCAATAATTGTGACATGCAACGAGACAACACACCAAATGGGTATAGATTCATGGAAAGATGATATACCGGAAGAGATTATTAAAGAAGTTGAGAATTTTGAGAACAGACCTAAGTCTAACCTGGACGAGAGTGAGATCCTTAAACTGGGGGATGCAGAAAACATAAAAAAATACGAATCAACGTTCATTTGTCACCATCAAAAAAGAAAGAATACATAGAGTTTCTAAGAGAATATGAGGAGATATTCGCCTGGTCGTACGGCGACATGACTGGTCCGAGTACATCTATTGTGGATCATAAATTGCCAAATGATCCAACCTGTCCTTCAGTAAAACAGAAGCTCAGAAAGTTCAAGCTACGACTTTGAAAATCAAGGAAGAAGTCACTAAGCAGGTCAAAGCCAAGGTTCTCAGGGTAGTTGAATATCCGACATGGTTAGCCAACATTGTGCCAGTACCGAAGAAGGATGGGAAGGTTAGAGTCTATGTCGACTACCAGGATCTCAACTGGGCCTGTCAGAAGGATGACTTCCCCTTGCCAAACATACATATCCTGATTGACAATTGCGCCAAGCATGAGTTGCAATCATTTGTAGATTGTTTCGCTGGGTATCATCAGATCTGGATGGATGAAGAAGATGCTGAGAAAATGACTTTAATTATGCCGTGGGGAATGTACTACTACAAGATGATGCCGTTTGGGTTAAAGAATGCAGGGGCCACCTACATGAGGGCCATGACTACCATTTTCCATGATATGATACACAAGGAGATCGAAGTATATGTAAATGATATCATCATTAGGTCCTAGAAAGCCATTGATCACATGGAAGATCTGAGGAAGTTTTTTAACAGACTGAGAAGATACAACCTGAAACTGAATCCCGCAAAGTGTGTATTCGGGATTCTTACTAGAAAATTACTTGGGTTTATTGTTAGTCGCCGGGGAATAGAACTGGATCCATCAAAGATCAAATCCATCCAAGAATTGCCACCGCCAAGGAACAAGAAGGATGTAATGAGTTTGTTGGGGAGACTTAACTACATTAGCCGATTCATAGCCCAATATACAGTTATCTATGAGCCAATCTTCAAGATGTTGAAAAAGGATGTTTCCACCAAATGGACCGATGAATGCCAGAAAGCCTTTGACAGAATCAAGGAATACTTATCAACACCACCAGTCTTAGTACCGCCTGAGCTAGGTAGACCTCTGTTACTATACATCGTAGTGTTAGATGGTGCCTTCAGTTGCGTTCTAGGGCAGCATGATGAAATATGAAAGAAGGAACAAGCCATTGATTATCTCCGTAAGAACACCCCATACGAAGCCCGATATTCTATGTTAGAATGCACCTGTTGCACTCTAACTTGGGTGTTTAGTGAATAAAATGGAGGAAGAAAGATGAGATAAACCTAGGCGCCCTTGACTTGTTTGATAGTAGCATATTTAGGCTTTGACATGTGTAGTATCTTCCCTATGATTTGAATTTATTGATAATGCCTTGCTTACTTGGATAACATGTTTTGTGGCGCCTATGTCTCATTTTCTTGACTTATGTTCACTTTGTTCTTAGTGCTTAATATCTCGTGACTCCGTGAATACTTGCATTTGTTTGAGAGTCGGAATGGGATCATCCTTAGTGAGTCATGTGCCATGTGTGATGAGGTTTTTATGTAGTCCATGTACTGTACTTGTGTCTAGAACTTGCTCGGTTTGTGAGTCGAATCAAAATTTTAGGTGATGCTCGGTTTGAAAAATAATTTTAGGCTTTCTTTGATCTTTTTGAGCTTAATTGCTTACCACAAATAAAATTTATCCCTAGTCAATCCTTTTGAGCCTGTAGACTTTTATTTGGCACCCACATTACAATCCTATACCCTTTTTATTCTTAATTGACATTGTTTTGATCCCCTTTCCTCTTAAAGCACTTTAATTATGAGTTGAACGCTAAAAAAAGTAATAAGGAACTAAGTGTGGGGTGGCTTTTGAGTGGAACCAATAAATGAAAGAAAGGTGCACTTGGTTTTTAAAATAATACACCACTAGCGTAAATTAAAAAAAAGAATAATCTGGAAAAAAAAGAAAAAAAATAGAGATGAATACATTATTGTCTTTTTCTTGATAGTGAGTATGAATTACTGTAGTTCTTAAAGAAGAAGGGAGCATTTTTGGGGTGATATTGTTTGTGAAAGTGAAATGGATTGAAGAATTTATGCTTAAAGTTGATTATGTGGTGTGTTAAAGTGCTTAGGAGGGTTAGTCACTATTCCTAAATATATCCTACCTGTCCCTTAGCCCACATTACAACCATGAAAAAGACCTAATTGATTTTAGATCAAGCGAGCCTACATTAGTCGAGGGTTACATTAAGGGCAAGCCTATGGTACCAATTACATGCATGTGACTTCTTTTGTGAGGGTGAGCGATTTTCTTTGATATATGTGAGCATGAGATTCGAATGTGTGGATTGATTTTACTTTCTTTGCTTGGTTGTAAGGGCACATGGTTTCCCGAAGGATAGGTAACATTATTAGACTTCTCTAGGATGTTGGGTGTTCAAGACATGAGTGCATTGTGACATTGAGTCGGTTTTTGAGGCTAGAATTGTTCTGAGCATATTGTCTTTATTTGAATATTTTTGAAGAATGACATAAGTAAAGGGAAGTGTATGATGATTTCATATTCTAGAGTTTAATTGTTGCTATCAACCATAATCATTGGTGTAGTGTGCTTCGAATATGTTAAGTGTTCATAGATAGAGTAAATTTTTGGTTGACTCGAGGACGAGCAAAGTTTAAGTGTGGGGTGTTGATGATAGGCTATAATTATGTAATATTCGATTATTACACTCTAATTTACTGCACTTTAGTCGAGTTTTTGCTTTAATCGCTAGTGTTTTGCATTAACGGTGTGTTTTATGCCTTGTAGGAGTGATTCCGAGCTATATATATGTTATGGAATGAATTCAAGTGATTTGGAGCTTTGTAGTTTGAGTAAAAGACCAATGAATTAAGCCGGTATCGTGTCAGGGGTCAACTTTGATAGGTAAGAACAAACGAAGACTCGAGTAGGCATATTGCGCAGTGTCTAGTAAAATACATATAACTTTTTTCTCAGAACTCCATTTGGGCTCCACAATATATTTTTGGAAAACTAACTCAAAGGGATACAACTATCATGTTTTACGTTTTTCCAAATTCTAAACAAAACAGGGTGAAACGAGCGCGTCAATAGCGCAGCTGCGCTCAGGTCACGCTCGTCCGGCAGAATACTGGACAATATGCGCGGCCATTAGCGCGGTCGCGAGCGCGACCGTGCTAGTCAAACCCGAAATTTTTTTCCTTTTTCACATTGGAGAAGGTATAATTGTTTGGGCTCAACCCTACTTGGTAATGTACATGGAAAAAACAGTATTTTGGGGGGTGGGACATACTTATGACACACAACCGCCGTGGAGGCTGGAATTTATCGGGTTTCATCTTTTCTTCCACGAACCTTAGTAATTTTTATGTTTCTTTGTATGATTTTTTGTTTTGCTACCATGTCTATGTGGAGCTAAATTTCACGTTCTAGGGTTGTGGTTCTTTCATGACTATTGTTGTTTGGATGTTGATTTTAATTTCTTAGTTTATCATCATGTTTTATTTATTTAATCCTGCACTTAATTATTTGATTACTTGTTCACCAATTGAATACTATCTATGAAACTAGAGTTGAACTTGAAAGTGGGAATTCTAGATTGCATATAGGATTTAGTAGAGCAAGTTCTTGAACCTGGGCATCGGGGAACAGATTCACGGTTAGGATAGACATATACCTAATTTCCTTGCATGGTTAATTTACATGAATTATAAATGCGTTCTTGTTAGTTCTAATTCCATAGACATATATGAGTTAGGTTAGCTTGAATAGGTGAGTAAGAACTCGATAGATTTTTATGAGCAATATTAACCCTGTCAACCAATAAACTCGATAAGTTAGTTAGTCAATACAATTGAAGAATACGATAGGGATTTCAGATAGCCCATAACCCTAGATCATTTTCATTACATTGATATCATAAAAATCTGCCCTTTCTCTCTGTTAAAAGTTCATTATTTATATTCTTTATTTAATTAGTTTAGAACCAAATACTTCTAGGTTTAATTCTTGTTTAGATAATTAGGATAGTCTAATTTAGTTAATAGTTAATCACAAGTCCTCGTGGGTTCGACATCCGACTTTTAGTCACTTTATTACTTGACGACCACATATACTTGCATGTGCGTTTGTCCGCAACAAGTTTTTGCCGTCGTTAATACCTTAACGGGGTGGGAAAGGGTAGATATGGATATGATGACCACGCGATAGTACCATGTGTATAAGTGATTATCGGGTGTTATGTGGGGTGATCTATATTATTAATAAACTTAGGACCACCTTCCCTTTGTTCTTTGTTTCTTTTAAATCTTTTAAAACGTTTCTCCTAAGAAAATCAACTCTTTTTAATGATTTTATGACTCTGTTTATTTCTATCCTTTATGTGTAAATCCCCTCTTATTTGAAGTCTTACTTGCCTATGTGTTATTTGTACTTTAAGTCACAACAATAGCTTGGCCGGGAACCATACTAGTGGATTCTGAGGGATGCCTAACACCTTCCCCTTGGAATAATTTCAAGCCCTTACCTAATCTCTGTTTATCCAAACAAAAACCTTCTTAGTGTCCTAATGCACTTAAATAATTAGGTGGTAACTCTTCAATTCTCTTAAACCCAATTCAAAAAAGGGAACGAATTGTCCTCCCAAATGTCATAAACCCGGATTCCGCCAGGGAAAAGGCGGCACGACAGCATGGCGACTCTGATGGGGATTTATTTTAGGCTTTTACCATTTAAAGATATTACTGCGACTTTACATTTCTTATATGCCTTTACTTCTTTTAAGCATTTAATTCCCTCTTCTACTAAGAAACTGACTTGTCTCTTTGTTTCTTTTCTTTATTTCTTTTACCACTTTCCTTTACTACATTCTCGTATTATTGTTTCAAATTATTGTAATTATTATTATGAACGTGCAAATACATGACAAGTTGTTTTAATTATTGCAACCGCATATTTTCAACATCATATTCCACTCATGCCAAACAAAATACCATAGCAACACTTATAATGATTGGTTGCGCCCTTCCAATATTATTATCCCCTAATTCAGGCAAAGGCATATTTGTGGTAAAACCAGTCGATCAACGGTGTAGTTGACAGTTCCACGCCTTTCCTCTTGAGTTGTCCACTCAAGGGTACCGGTCTAATACCCCATCGTAGTTGACAGTTTTGCGCCTTTCCCTCTTGAGTTGTCCACTCAAGGGTACCAGTCTAATACCCCATAGAAACCTTACTCTATTTAATTGTGCATGCATCATGGTCAAACCTAGCCGAGTCAGTTATGTTGTCCGCATAATGAATCTTTAAGAGAGCCCTATCCAAAGTCCACTGGGTTTCTGTACTCTTCTATGTATATAACAATGTTTTAAGTTGGCAAACACATAGAAAGCATGCCTATAGGGGTTCTAATCAAATCTGAATCACCTCACTTGTGGGTAAGTTTAAAATTATCAGTAGTAATGTATTCCCAATTGCAGAACTTGTGCTCTTCTTCTAAAAACTCGCTTTTAACTGACAACTTTTCTTAATCAGTCTGTATTCAACCTATTTCATTCTTTTCTGAAATTAGTAGATATCATGCCTATAGGAGCTTCGTCCAAACTTCGAGAAGCCTTAGGATAAACTTATAAACTGAATCAGATTTTATTAACTACAACCAGAAGGCAGGCCTGAGTAGGGCTTCCGCTCTGAACTATGTAATAAATCAGTTTGCCTCAAATCTTTAAGTGTTAATTAGACCTTAAAAAGTACATTCAAGTCATACTAACTACTTGCTTTTCTTTTCCTAAAGGAGGTCTGTTTGAGACTTTCGTTTTTTTACATGTTTCCCCATACTTGTTATATGTGTTTTGCTTGTCGCCTTAGTATTTTTACCTTTGAAACCACAAATAAGCCAACCTCTCCTCCCTTTAGGATTAGTAGTCCCAAGTACCTCCAGGGCTGATAGGATCGGGGTGAGTAATAGCTTGCAATAAGAAAACGAGACTATTCCGCGCTTTAATACCTTAACAGGGTGGGAAAAAGTAGATATGGATATGATGACCACGCGATAACACCACGTGTATAAGTGATTACCGGGTGTTGTGTGGGGTGATCCATATTATTAATAAACCTAGGACCCCCTTCCCTTTGTTCTTTTTTTATTTTAAATCTTTTAAAACATTTCTCCTAAGAAAATCAACTCTTTTTAATGATTTTACGACTTTGTTTATTTCTATCTTTTATGCGTAAATCCCCTCTTATTTGAAGTCCTACTTCCCTATGTGTTATTTTTACTTTAAGTCACAACAACAGCTTGGCCTGGAACCATACTAGTGGATTCTGAGGGGTGCCTAATACCTTCCCCTTGGAATAATTTCAAGACCATACCCAATCTCTGGTTATCCAAACAAAACCTTTTATAGTGTCCTAATGCACTTAAATCATTAGGTGGCAACTCTTCAATTCTCATAAACATAATTCCCAAAAGGGAACTAGTTGTCCTTCCAAATGTCATAAACCCAGATTCCGCAAGGAAAAAAGGGACGCGACATCACCAATAAGTCAAAAATCAACCCCTGGCCTGCTTGGTCAAAACGCGAGGTTCGGACCAAAACTCGATCACCCATTCATCCATGAGCCCGAATATGTAATTAGTTTCAAAATCCGACCCCAAAATGAGACTAAATCCCAATTATTCATAAAGCACTAACTCTACCCAAATTCCTAATTTCTACCATGAAAACTCTTGATATTTTATTAAAAAGTGATGAAAATAGTTGGGTAATTGAAAGAGTAGAGTTTAGAATTGGTTACCAACACTTTCAGGATGAATTTGTGTAAAGAAAATTGCCTCTAGGTCTTGGGTGTTTGAAAATATGAAGAAAATGGGTTCTGCTCGGTTTTGAAATCAGTTTTTAAAAGACTGGGCAAGCTTTCATCGCATTCGTGATGGGCTTGCCGCGTTCGCGAAGGGCTTCTGGTACAGGACTCATGCGATCGCGAGTTCTCCTATGTGTTTTGCGAAGGGTTGGCCTCCTGACCTTCGCATTCGCGGACCAGCGTACGCGTAGAAGAACGACAACTTCCCAGCCCACATGTAATTTAACTTATGCGTTCGCGTTCCATAGGTCCCGTTCGCGTAGAGCAATCCTACCAGTGCTCCATGTTCGCGATCTAGGTTACACATTCACGTAGAACAAATCCACCCCAGTCCCAATTTCCCTTTTGCGATCATGAGAGTTACTACGCGATCGTGATGGACAAAAGGTCCATGCACCAGAAACAACAAACCTGAAACTTTCCTAAGTGTAAAAACATCCCGCGGCCTATCAGAAACTCACCCGAACCCTCAGGGCTCCAAACCAAACAAGAACAAAACTCTAAAAATATCATATAGACTTACTCATGCGATCAAATCGCCAAAAGACCTGTACCGGGCTCCAAAACCAAAATATGGGCCCGATACCATCAATATCAAACACATTTATATTTTAAAAAACTCATATAATTTCAGTTAATCAATTTTCTTCAAAAATTCATTTCTCGGGCTAGGGACCTCAGAATTTAATTTCGGGCATATGCCCAAGTCCCATATATTTCTACGGACCCTCTGTGACCGTCAAATCGCGGGTCCAGATCTGTTTACCCAAAATGTTGACCGAATTCAACTTATATTCAATTTTAAAGGCAAAGTTAGCATTTTTATCAAATTTTAACATAAAAGCATTCCGGATATATGCCCAGACTGCACACGCAAATCGAGATAATACAGAAGGAGGTTTTTTTAAGGCCTCGGAACAGAGAATTTACTTGTAAATCAACTGATGACCTTTTGGGTCATCACATCCTCCGCCTCTAAAACAATCGTTCGTCCTCGAATGGACATAGAAAACAAGTACCTGAGTTGAGGAAAATATAGGGATATCGATTCCGCATATTGGACTCGGACTCCCAGATAGCTGCCTCGTCTGGCTGACCTCTCCACTAAACACGAACTGAAGGGATCTTCGATCTCAACTAACGAACCTACCGGTCTAGAATAGCTATCAGCTCTTCTTAAGTCAAGTTCTTGTCCAACTGGATAGTGCTTAAGTGTAACATGTGGAATGGATCGCCGTGATACCTCCGAAGCATGGTCACATGAAACACTGGTGCACGACTGATAAACTCGGTTGTAATGCAAGCATGTAAGCCACCTCTCCCACTCAATCAAGAATCTCAAAAGGACCAATAAACTTAGGGCTTAGCTTGCCCATCTTCCAAAATCTCACCACGCCCTTCATGTGCGACACCCGAAGCAACACTCGCTCACCGAAAATGAATGCCACATCACGAACCTTGTGGTCGGCATAACTCTTCTACCGGGACTTAGTTGTACGAAGCCTATCCTGAATGATCTTTACCTTTTCCAAGGCATCATGTACTAGATCCATACCCAACAATCGATCCTCTCCCAACTCAAACCACCCAACCAACAACCGACACCGTCTACCATA
Organism: Nicotiana glauca; assembly: GCA_026770625.1. Lineage (NCBI taxonomy): Eukaryota > Viridiplantae > Streptophyta > Magnoliopsida > Solanales > Solanaceae > Nicotiana > Nicotiana glauca. The sequence continues at coordinate 50,061 of MU720680.1, forward strand.
TAATTCCTTATAAGGAGCCATCTGAATGCTCGACTGGTATCTGCTTCTATAGGAAAGCTCTGCTAATGGAAAGAACTGATCCCAAGAACCTCCAAAGTCAATGACACATGCTCGGAGCATATCCTCCAAAATTTGAATAGTATGCCAGATTGCCTGTCCGTATGAGGATGAAATGATGTGCTTAACTAGACCCGCGTACCCAACTCAGGCTTTACTACCCTCCGAAAATGTGAGGTAAACTGCGTACCCCTATTAGAAATGATAGACATGGGCACACCATGAAAACGAATGATCTCCCGGATATAAATATCTGCCAACCGCTCAGAAGAATAGGAAACCGCCATATAAATGAAATGTGCTGATTTGGTTAGCTTATCAACAATAACCCATACTGCATCAAACTTCCTTTATCTGCCAACCGCTCAGAAGAATAGGAAACCGCCATATAAATGAAATGTGCTGATTTGGTTAGCTTATCAACAATAACCCATATTGCATCAAACTTCCTCTGAGTCCATGGGAGTCCAACAACGAAATCTATAGTGATCCGCTCTCACTTCCACTTAGGAATCTCAATCTTCTTAAACAAACCACCAGGTCTTTGATGCTCGTACTTTACCTGCTGACAAGTCAAACACCGAGCTACATAAGCAACAATGTCCTTCTTCATTCTTCTCCACCAATAATGCTGCCGTAAGTCCTGATACATCTTAGCTGTGCCTGGATTAATAGAATATTAGGAATTATGGTCCTTCTCTAGAATTAAATCACAAAGTCCATCCACATTAGGCACACAAATAGGACCTTGCATCCTCAAAACTCCATTATCTCCAACTGTAACAAGCTTGGCACCTCCGTGCCATACTGTGTCTCTAAGGACAAGAAAATGAGGATCATCATACTGCTGATCTCATACCCTCAGATAATGACGAACGAGCGCATGTGCAAGCTAGAACATGGCTAGGCTCGGAAACATCCAACCTCATGAACTGATTGGCTAAAGCCTGAACATCCAAAGCAAGGGGTCTCTCCCCGACCGGAATATATGCAAGGCTACCCATACTGGATGACTTCCTACTCAATGCATCGGCCACTACATTGGCCTTTCCCAGATGATACAAGATGGTAATATCATAGTCCTTCAATAGCTCCAACCACCTCCTCTGCCTCAAATTTAGCTCCTTCTACTTGAACAAGTATTGCAAACTCTTGTGATCCGTGAACACCTTACATGACACGCCAAATAAATAATACCTCCAAATCTTCAGTGCGTGAACAATGGCTGCTAACTCCAAATCATGAATTGGATAATTATTCTCATGGATCTTCAACTATCATGAAGCATATGCAATAACCTTGCCATTTTGCATCAACACCGCACCATACACGATGTATCACAATATACTATATATGGCCCTGAACCTGTGGGAAAAACCAACACTGGTGCTGTGGTGAAAACTGTCTTAAGCTTCTGAAAGCTCGCCTCACACTCGTCTGACCACCTGAATTGGGCACCCTTCTGGGTCAACCTAGTCATCGAGGATGCAATAGATGAAAACCCCTCCAGAAACCGATGGTAATAGCCTGCCATACCCAAGAAGCTTCGAGTATCTGTAGTTGATTCGGGCCAGTACTTTATTGCCTCTATCTTCTTCGAATCTACCTGAATACCCTCTACTAATAAAATATGATGCAAGAATGCAATCGAACTCAACCAAAACTCACACTTCAAAAACTTAGCATACAACTGACTATCCCTCATAGTTTGAACAACGATACGAAGATGTTGCTCGTGCTCCTCCCGACTACGGGAATAAATCAAAATATCATCAATGAAGACTATCACGAAGGAATCCATGAAAGCTGCTGGGGAATTCGTCAACCCGAATAACATCACTAAGAACTTATAATGCCCGTACTGAGTGCAAAAAGATGTCTTAGGCACATCGGATTCCTTAACACTCAACTGATGGTATCCAGATCTCAAATCAATCTTAGAAAACACTTGGGCACCCTGAAGCTGGTCAAACAAATTATCAATCCTCAGCAATGGGTAATTATTCTTGATTGTGATCTTGTTCAACTATCGATAATCTATACACATCCTTATCGATCCATCCTTCTTCTTAACAAACAACACTGGTGCACCCTAAGACGATACACTAGGTCTAATAAAGCCTTTATCAAGTAAGTCTTGTAATTGCTCCTCTAATTCTTTCAACTCAGGAGGGGCCATATGATATGGCGGAAGAAATTGGATGAGTGCCCAGAGCCAAATCAATGCAAAATTCAATGTCCCTATCAGGTGGCATCCCCGATAGGTCTGAAGGAAATACATCTGGAAACTCAGGGACAACAGGCACAGAATCCATAGAAGGAACCTCGGTGCTAGAATCATGAACATACGCCAAATAAGCAAACATCGCTTTTCAACGATACACCGAGTCTTTATATATGAGATAACCCTTCTAGTAGAATGATCAGGAGTCCCTCTCCACTCCAAACGAGGCAACCAGGAGTCCCTAGCTATGGGTTTAGCTATTTATAGAAATAGCAGAAATTAAAGATAAAATCCATAATACTAGATTAAAACATGAAAAGCTAATGTTAAAAGATGGATCTAATACAAAATTTCCCAAAATAGTTGTCTCACATGTTCAACAAAAACAAAACTTAACCTAAAAATGTCAAAACGATCTATTTTTACTAAGCTAAAATTTTCTGACAAAAATACCCCTGCAGAGATTTTGTGGCTACGTAATTTTGACCACAGCCGCACTCTTGCTTTCGTGGCTGCATATTTTTTATCGCGATCCGTGTCTCGTCACATCTTGGACTGGGTTGAACCTTGTTTTACGAACCGCATAATTTCCATCGCGTCTGCGCGAGAGCCTTCCGCGGTCGTGTAATTTTGATATGAACCGCTCTTAACATTTTTGCATAACTTGTGAGCTCTTTGAACCTTAGCAAATGCGGTTTGCAGAATTCCAATTGCAACCGCCACTTTTTGACGCAGTCCGCGTCCGTGTCTGTGCCCAAAACCAACCTCTCTGATTCTCCATTTTGCAATCCACGAATTGATGTTCGCATCCGCATTGACACTTTTGTGGCTGCACTTTTCTGTCGCAGTTTGTGTTCCACAGCTCTTCGCCCAGTCTTGGTCTTTGTTCAAGTTTTGATTCCTTTATGAGTTGATCATGGCTACTTTGGCTCATTGTGAACATTCCCTGCAAGCAAGCATATTACATTAGTTTTAGGGAATACCTTCACGCATTTTAGGCCAAAAATGCAAGTGAGAAAGAGCAAATAATAGGTTAAAATCCCCACTTATCAACTCCTCCAAACTTAAACGTTTGCTTGTCCTCAAGCAAATAAGGTAATTCTCACCTCCACTAAAACAATACAGAAGGGTATTTCAGCTGCCCTAATGTGAATTAAACATGCATAAATTGGGACTAACAATTACTCTTAGCACAAATGAATCATCAACAACACACAACCTCTTGAGTACGATAGTTCTAGTGCGACACAAGAGCATCGAGAGTTGGATTAACTCATCAAGGAAGCTCGCTTTATTATGTAGGCCATTATGGAACCCAAACTCTTCCTCCTATACTCTCCATAAACAAATCTCACTTTAGATTGTAGCACTCAAAACAAGGATTTTGGAGAAGTACGCTCGTCTCTCTCAATGGAATGATACAAGTCCGGATCTAAGTACCATAAGCTTGCCTCTTATGTAAATCACCACTAATGTAAGGATTGACGTACTTCTATCTTATTCACTTTATTTTTGACATACTTCTTTTTGGCTTTTCTTTGTTTTCTTTTGCCTTCCCTTTTCTTCATTTTGTACCTTTATCACTTTCACATTCCTCGAATCTCCCCCAAACTTATAATTTTTCCAATTGTGAATGCTAAGGAAAGATCGAGTGCCTAGAGAGGGTCATTATAGAATGGATAAAGGCTTGTATCGTGGTTATTGAAAGAGAAAGGGCTTAGGCTCAAAGGGGTTAACTAGGGATATCATATTGGTTCTACGAAAGCTTTCAAGTTTGAAATTTGATCAAGGAGAGCTTATAATCATTTCTCAAGTTGAGCTATTGTAATTTTTCCTAGACAAACATTCAGGGCAAGTTCTAGACTTGTTGGCATGGAACTTGGACTTGCAATTCAATACCTCACCTCACAAGCTATTGGATTGTTAAAGAAAATAAAGTAGAGGTCCCACAACAACTCTAGCTACAATTGAGCATATCAAATGGCTCCAAGAAGCCACTCGATGATTGCTTAGTCAACACAAGAGTCTAAAGGTCACAACTAGAACTATTCTTTGCCAATCAACTTGTTTCTAATCATAAGGTCGAAGGTAAATGTGTTAGGACTAAGTGAAGCTTGCCTGAGACACTTTATTCATTACTACTATTTAAACAAAAACATAAAGAAAACTGACTCAATCCTTTAAGAAGTTTGTCACGCCATCCATCATTGGGAAGAGCCACCCGGTTCATATAACGTCCACCTTTGGAAAGAACTATGGCATTAAGAAAACCAAAGGCTTATTGACCAGATAAAATATAAAAAGAAGCTAACAACTTAATAAGAAACTACTAAAGGAATAAAGAAGCTATGAAGTAAATTATGGAAGTCAACTGAATATATACAAACTTGAAGTAAAGCGAATATTTATATAAATGAAAATGAATATATACATCAAATGATAAAAATATATGCATACCAAATGTGAAAATAACAAATATATACATATCAAAAGTATAATAAAGAGAAGTAAAAATAAAGAAAATAGTCTCATAGTTATTACATACCACTGTTATCCATTTATCACCAAATCAAAATAGACCAACCCCCCTCCCCCAATAAAAGATAGCATTATCCTTAATGCTAATACCAAAATAAGATTAGGGAAAGGGTTAGAGAGTAAAAAAACTCCCTATGTGGTCTGCATTGGGTCAGACACATGAATGTGGTCCTCGAACTGCATAGGATGAGTAGCTCCCTCTAGGTCCTCTAACAGAATCTCCAAGTCCTGTGACTGGGGAACCACGGGGTTGTAGAGCATCTGGATCATCTCATCAGCACTATGTGTAGTGGCAGCCGGCTCCTCAGATTGGCCAGCTGCTGGTGCCTCATGCTCTACTGCTTGTGCTGCCTGTGCTGCCTATGCTTGCCCCTCCATGAGCAAGTCCAATGGAATGTCTCCAGCAGATGCACATTTTTTACTTCATCTGTCAGCAGCTCCACTTATTTCTTTGAGGCCCGTGTCCTTTTCATCTTCTTCACCTGCTTGCCTAGATCCTTGATAACCTTACAATGCATATCCAAAGTATCGAGGATCTTCTTCTGGTTGGCCAGAAGCTCCTTCAATGAATCCTCTACTAATGAAGGGACTTGAAGTTGTGCTAGAGCTGACAGTGCTGCTACTACAATGGATAAGACAAATAGATTTGATGTAGCTGCCTGCGTCCAATTGTTAATGCTGGACAATATTTGAGAAACTCGCAGTACAATTTGCGGGTAAGTGGAAGATGAGAAAACAGACAATGGAACTGTGACAGATGGCCCATATGAAGGAGGAGGCATGTTAGTTGAAGGACCCTATGTTGTGGAAGGCTCGGACCTTATAGCCACTACCATTGGCTCTTCAGACTGGCCAGTGGAGATACCGGCTTTACCCTTTGCTTGAGGGTTGTCCGGTTCTTGGAGGCTATACTAGGAAAAAGGCTTTTAGGTTTTGACTTTGTATCATAATACTTCTTCTCAACTCCTTGGTCCTCAAAATACATGGTGAGAAAGTTGGGGTAAGAGTAGGACCTTTCTTCCTTTCCAATTGCCTTTGTGATAGTACATGAGGTTCCCCACATTGATAGGATACCCCGCCATGATGGAGGCTATTAAGACTGCTCGGGTGAGTGGGAGGAAATTGTCATGCGGACATGGGTCCAGCCGGCTGTGCACAAATTTGGACCACCATTTGGCTTCAAAGCTGTGGGTGTTTCTGTCTATTGGGGCTCTAGCTGTGAGCCATGCCAAAGTCGTCCCTGGGGCTTATATCTCTGCCAATCATGGACAACCTGCTTCATCAAGTGCCAGCTTCTCCAAGTATTGAACGACTTACAAATCCTCAAAATTTGCATATTCATTCAACGTGTGGCCATAAAATCGGATCTTCAAATTCCGAACCTTTGCCACAGTGGTGCCCTTTTTTATGTGGTCAACGTTTGCATATAACTCTTTGATAAGGTATTCATTAGCACCCATAACTTTGCTGGTGAAGAACTTCCACCCTTTTCTTTCCTCAAACTGCATCTTGGCATTCGGATTGTGGGGAAGGAGTTCTCTCTTTATGAGTTGGCTCTCAAGGGTGAGTGACCTTTGGGGCTACCATTCTTAGAACTTCTGATAAGCTAATTTGCTCACAAACTCAACCCACACCTCGGCTTTTCTGTATCTATCCAACCCCCTAATATCGGTGTCACCCGCTTCTCCTATCATCCGGGCCATCAAATGACTCAGATGAAGAGGTAGGTTCATCAACTAGATGGAATTCCCCCTGAAATTGTATGGGGACATGTGTTGGCACAGAGTTTCCTTTCGAAGCTTCTTAGGAAGGGGCATATTCACTGGTGTCATAATGGTCCGTTGCTCCATCCGTTGCTTTGATAGAGTCCAATTGATTTTTTGAATGCTAGGGGTATCTTGGTGTTACCTTTACCCTGCCTCGGGAGGGTTTTCCCTTCCCTTTAGATGTATCATCTCTACCTCTAGATCGGACCATTGTCTGCAGCAAACAAACAATGAAATATAGTCAGAATAAAGCTTCAAGGACATGTTAAAACATTGCAGATGAAATGCAGATACTGCTTCTCAGAATAAGGCATCGTGGACCGCAAAAAAGTGAACGCGGTCGTGGAAGGCCTCTACCGCTGAAACCACGCCCGCGAAAAAGTTAGATTCAGAATACTAACTCTCTCTTCTTATTTGAACGCAGATCGCGAAATAATGAACGCGACCGCGAAGGACCGGCCACGGACCACGTAAAAGTGACTGCGGCCACAAACTCTAATCAAAAACTAAAAATTAAAAAGCTAGGATATTACGGACCGCGGAAAAATGATTGCGGCCGCGAAATTCAAATGCAACTGGTACTGATGAACACTAACAACTAGGGTTTTTACCAAGTGTTCAAAAATTAGTTCAATTAATCATGCAAAGTTACTAACCCTATCCCCCATTAGGCATATAAACACTACCCACATGTATTTAATCATCAATTAAGCATCAATCTTAGATTATAGCTTGCATCCAACCCTAACTAAATTAAAACAAGGAGAAAAGAAAGGAAAAATTTAAAACGATTCATGGAATTTAACATACATGTTGTAAAGTTTTAGTAGGAGATGAAATCTTGATTAGAAGGAGATGAAATTGAGAGATAGAGAAGAGGAACTATGATTTTTTGTGCGGTGAAATGTTAGGGGTCAAAAAGTGTTAAATGATTAAGGAGCCCCTATTTATACTTAGCAGCTTGTGGAACCCATCGCCTTACCTGAAAGCGGCCGTGAAATTCTATCGCGGTCCACGTTTTGTTACATGATGAAAAACTACTTCAAGCACCTAGGTGCTGTTTGCGGAATAATCGAGCAGCCGCGAAATACACCGCGAACACCGCGAATCGCAAAAATATGGATGTGACCACAAACTCTCAAGGATATTTGACAGTCCAGCTTTAGAGAGCTGGCATTTTGGACTTTTCAAATACGCGTCCGCGAACAAAAAGGTGCGGCCATGAAATTCTCATGCGGATCGTGAAATTTTGGGTGCGGTCTGCAAACTTCCAACACTTAGCCAAATTTTTCCTGTTAAATTTTTGCACTACACAACCATTTCCTGAATACACTTCACAACCAGTTAGTCCAAAATAATGCCTAATGTAAGAAGAAAATCCAAAGAAAGAAACACATGGGTTGCCTCCCAAGAAGCGCCTGATTTAACGTTGCGGCACGACGTATCTTACCATTATTCACTTGAAATGAATCAATGCTACAGCGTGGCATCATCAAACTTACCAAGGTAATGCTTCACTCGGTGCCCATTGACTCTAAAGATCTCACCATTCTTTTTTTTCAAATCTTGAGCACCAAAAATAGCTACATGCACCACTTCAAAAGGACTGCTCCATTTTAACTTTAGCTTTCTCGGAAAAATCTGTAACCAAGAGTTGAATAAGAGAACAAGGTCACCTTCTTTGAATTCTTTTTTCCAGATATACTTATCATGTAGGTACTTCATCTTGTCCTTACACAAGGATGAACTAGAGTAAGAATGGAATCGAAACTCATCAAGTTCATTCAATTTCTCCACCCGAAGATTTGCAGCTACATCCTACTCTAGGTTTAACTTCTTCAACTCCCACATGGCCTTATGCTCTAATTCTACCGAGAGGTGACATGCTTTCCCAAATACCAACCGATATGGAGATATGCCAATTAGAGTCTTGTAAGTTGTTCTATAAGATCATAAAGCATCGTCAAGTTTCCTTGACCAATCAGTTCGGCTTGGATTGACAGTTTTGGAAAAAGTACTCTTGATCTCCACGTTGGAGACCTTAACCTATCCACTTGCCCGGGGGTGATAGGGAGCTGACACCTTGCGAGTGACACCATACTTGGAGAGTAAAGTGTCAAAGGCTTTGTTACAAAAATGAGACCCCTCATCACTAATAATGGCCCTTGGGGTGTCGAACCTTGTGAAAATGTTTTTCCTCAAGAAAGCCACCACACTCCGTGCTTCATTGTTGGGCAAAGCCATAATTTCAACCCATTATCCACATCAATAAGAATATAGATGTTGCCACATGAACTCATAAATGGACCCATAAAGTCGATGCCCCATACATAAAAAATATCAATCTCAAGGATAGTGGTGAGAGACATCTCATTCTTCTTGGAAATCCCACCGGCTCTTTGGCATTGATCACACCACTTAACAAGCTTGCTAGCATCTTTGTACAAGGTAGGCCAATAGGATCCACAACTTAGGACCTTTGCAGCAGTTCTTGCCCCACCATGGTGACCACCATAAGGTGAGGAATGACAAGCCTCAAGAATACCTAATTGCTCTTCTTCTAGAATACATCTCCGGATAACACCATCGGTGTAAATTTTGAAAAGATATGGCTCGTCCCAATAATAATCCAAGTAGTCTCATTTGACCTTATTCATTTGGTTTGAAGAGAACTCATTCGGGACAATTCCACTCACAAGATAGTTAGCCACATTTGCAAACCAAGGCATCCCGATCAAAGACATAGAAAGGAGTTGTTCATTCGGAAATGAATCATTGATTTCAAGGCCATCATGGGACCTTCGCTCCTCTTGTAAACGGGACAAGTGGTCCGCCACTTGATTCTCACTCCTTTTTTGGTCTATGATTTTAAGATAAAACTCTTGTAGAAGAAGTACCCACCTTATCAATCTAGATTTTGAGGCCTTCTTAGAGCGAAGCGATGCATGATTGGTGTGAACAATCACTTTGGTACCCATGAGGTACGGGTGGAACTTTTCCATAGCAAAGACAATGGCTAAGAGTTCTTTCTCGGTCACCGTTTAATTGACTTGGGCATCGTTCATGGTCTTACTAGGATAATAGACCGGATGGAATATCTTGTTGATGTGTTTCCCCAATACCGCTCCTACCGCCACATCGCTAGCATCATGCATGAGCTCTAATGACAATCTCCAATTTGGTGCGGTAATAATCGGAGTGGTAGTCAACATATACTTGAGTAGCTCAAAAGATTTCATGCAATCATCATTGAACACAAATTTTTCATCTTTTTCCAACAACTTGCACATGGGGTTCACCACCTTTCGAGAAATCCTTGAGCTCCTCACTCCTTTGATGGAAGTAGGAGGAGGGAGTTTTGATATCATTTCGATTTTTACTACTTCAGTACCATTCTTGGAGATCTTATGGCCGAGGACAATGCCCTCCTCAACCATAAAGTGACATATCTCCCAATTAAGCACCAAGTTAGTCTCTTCACAACGTGCTAAGACTTTATCAAGATTAGCCAAACACTCATTAAAAGAATCCCCCATAATAGAGAAATCATCCATTAAAACTTCGAGGAAGCCCTCCACCATATCCATGAATATTGCCATCATACGCCATTGAAAAGTAACCAGTGCATTACATAAACTAAACAACATCCTTGAAAATGCAATTGTGGCATATGGACAAGTGAAAATGGTCTTCTCTTGGTCTTCAAGTGCAATAAGAATCTGGTTATAACCAGAATACCCATCCAAGAAGCAATAATAAGCACGTCCGGCTAACCTATCCACATTTGGTCAAGAAATAGAAGCGGAAAATGGTCTTTGCGAGTCACTTTGTTGAGATTTCTATAATCCATGCATTCCTTCGAACCGATGATATTTCTTGTTGGGATCAACTCATTGTTGTCATTTGTAATCATAGTCATGCCCCCGTCTTTTGGACATATATACCGGTGAAGTCCATAAACTATTAGAAATGGGATAGACAACCCCAACATCCAATCACTTGATAACCTCTTGTATGGCCTCATTCAAACTTCTTTGATGTTCCACAGAGGGCTTGGCATCTTCCTCCAATATGATTTTATGCATGAAAAAGATGGGGCTTATACCCCGAATGTCCACCAATGTCAAACCTATTGCCTTCTTCCTCCTCTGGAGCACCGCAAAGGTGGCATTTGCCTGCACGTTAGTTAAACACGAAGAAAGAATAACAAGTAAAGTTTAACAAGGGCATAAGAATTCATACCTGAGGTGTAAAGGCAAAGGCTTCAACTCCAATATGGGAGGATCCTCGATTGAGGGCTTTGTTCGTGGAGTCTTCTAGTTCTTAAGATCTAAGAAAGGTTTCTGGGGCTCATATGTATATGTACCCATTCCTTGCAAAGCATTGATATATTCCACTAAGCCTTCATCCACAGTCGTATCATGGTTCAACAACATATCTTCTAAAGGGTCTTCCATATTAATAACAACACTTGTGTCTTCAACAATCACTTCGGTCATAAGATCCACAAATGAACATAGTTCATTGCTATTGGACTCTCCTATTGACTTGCAGACATGGAACATAGCTTTTTCATCACCTACCCGGAAGGTGTGGTCCCACACTTCCATATCAACTAAAGCCTTTAATGAAGATAGGAAAGGTCTCCCCAATATGATTGGCACCTTATAGTCAACCTCATAGTCAAGTATCATAAAATCCACGGGAAGTATGAACTTGTCGACCTGAACTAGCACATCATCAATTATCCCCAATGGCCTCTTCATTATCCTATCCACCATCTGCATCCTCATGGATGTGGTCCTAGGTTGCCCAAACCCCAATGTCTTGAATGTAGAGTATGGCATCAAGTTAATTCTTGCCCCCAAGTCACAAAAAGCTTTGGCAAAATCGGCACTACCAATAGTGCATTGGATTATAAAGGCACCAGGGTCTTCTAACTTTGGAGCCATAGAATGCACAATAGCACTCACTTGGTGTGTCATTTTAATTGTTTCACAGATCATTGATCTCTCATTTGTTACCAAATACTTCATGAATTTGGCATATCCTGGCATTTATTCTAGTGCTTCAACTAAAGGCATATTTATGGACAAACTTTTCATCATATCAATAAATTTCTTGAACTGGTTCTCAATGTTTTATTTTGCAAGCCTCTGAGGATATGGTGGAGGAGGCCTTGGCAAAGGAGCCTTGGCTTTTGGCACTACCGTTTTCGGTATGTCTATCACGTGTTCCCTAGACGGGTTCATATCATTGTGTATCTCCTCCATGTTTTCATAAATGCCTATCCTCACTTGTTTGATCACATTCCAATCACTCACTTGGACATCATTGCTTTGCTCATTATCATCTTGCACCAACACATGATCACGCACAACCTTTCTTGGATTAGAGGTACTAGCAACTCCACCTCTTCCACTTCTTGTAGTTACCACCATAGCATGGCCCGCATTGTTCCCACCCTTTGATTTTACTACCGTGTCACTTGGTAGTGTCCCCTTAGGGCATGTATTCAAAGTTTGAGAAATTTGGCCAAGTTGGACTTCCAAGTTGCGTATAGAAGTGTTGTGGGAGGCCAATTGGGCACCAGAGTCAACGTTTTTCTTCATCATTTGCTCAAACATTGTCTTTATCGGTCCCATATCATTATTGGAAGATCTATGACCTTGTGATGGATATGGATGTGGGTTATTTGGTTTTTGATACATTGAAGGCCTTTGAAAGTCCGAACCCCGATTCCATTGATACATCGAAGGCTTTTGAATGCCCGACCCCTGATTCCCTTGATTATTGTTATTCCAACCCATTTGGTTGTTATTGCCTCCCCAATTGCTACTATTGTTTCCGCCCAATTGCCATGGTTCCTTGGTTACCCCAGTTTTGATTGTTGATGTTCCCCCAATTTCTTTGATTGTTGTTATTGCCACTATTCCAATTTCCTTGTTGACTTTGATTTCCCCAATTTCCTTGGGATATCCACTATTTTTGATTCCTAGCATTGCCCCGTTGACCGTGGTAGTTGTTTACATATTGAACCTCTTCACTTTGATCAACATACATATCATTTTGATTGTAATCACTACCACTTTGCTCAAATTGATCAGGATTGCCTTGAACTTGTTGACCTCGTTGCCTCCTCTTGTTGACCATCATATTCACCCCTTCCTTGACATTCACTTGTTTTGGCCCTTGAACTTGTTGCAACTGAACTTTGGCCAATTGGTTTATTGTACACTACTAGAAGTAGGGCCTATGGCAACGGAAGTTTATGCAACGATAATAGAACCATTGCCATACACTATATATAGCAACGGTCTTCCTCGTTACCAAAAGGTCCGGAGGATTTCGATACACTTTAATAATCAAACCGTTACCATTGTACAGGAACCGTTGCCATAGATCTTACTGTAGCAACGATTGTTACAAACGTTGCAATATTAGTAATCATTAGCACGATGTTGAGGAAAAATTACCTATGGGGGCGGTTATGGGTTCTCTCCTTATTTTCCCTCTTCTATTTTTCCAAACCCGCTAAAATATTTTTCTTAATTTTTTTACTCTTATTTCTTATTAAAAATTATAAAATCACATTAACTTTTTTATTCCTCATAATTTATACTCTATATGACCCTAAACCCACTTCCTCTTTGTCGCAAACCAAAATCCCTCCGAAGGAATCATGATGTCACCTAGTCTCTAAACTAGGTAAGCCTAGCATTATCAGAAATAACATTGATATTAACTAACTTCAAATTAGATAACTCTGAACACTTAAAATTTCCAAAATCGGTAGTACAAGTCATAAGCCTTTCTAGGAGTAGTTATACATAATAAATACATTACCGTTACGAAATAAAAGGAACCAATGGAAATAAGTACAAATGAATGTGATTCCGAGGCCTGCGAATGCAACAACAGGTTTAACTTGAGTCTCCACCGTGGCGATCCATGTAGCTACTCTCGATCAAATACCTGGATCTGTACAAAAAAGAACAGAAGTGTAGCATGAGTAACTACAACGGTGCCCAGTAAGTATCAAGACTAACCTCGGTGTAGTAGTGGCGAGGAATAGCCAAGATGCCTACTGGTCAAATAAATTGAACAGGATATGACAATAAACTATCAAGATAAAGATAACAAAGTAATATCAACAGTAGAGAGAAATCAAACTACAAATAGTAAAGATAATAAAGGGAAACGCGGATGCAAATGAAAGATAACCAAGTAAATTAACACCAACATAGCTGGGACACAGACAAGTAAAAATGTGCTCAAATAAAGAAGGTAATTTTAACTCAATCAATCACATCATTTCTGATACACAATTCTGAATCCTCGATGTCTCATATCATAACCTCAATTTTCAAACCTTAGCACGCATGGCACCTTGTACCCACATATTTCTATCTCACTTTGCACAATAACATCCTCGTGCTAGCAAGTACATTATGCCCGTAACAAATGCAATTGAGATGTTCAAGGAGTATCATTTACATAACATAAGGTAAATTACAGTTTCTAAACCAATTAGGAAATCAACGAGAAAGATGAAGTTATTTTTAGAAATCGTTTGAGTTAAGAAAATATCCTTTTCAGATAAAAATACAACATCGAATAAATTATCGCCTTTAATATATGTTTTATTGAATTAACACTTAATAGAATTCCTCTTTAAATATAATACAACTCCGACAGTTTAAGAAAATTTAATTGAGAAACTAATTGGAATAAAAATATAACAATTATTACAATTTGAAATATTGAAATGTATATATAAATACGGCAAGTTCAAATTTAAATCGCTATATTACTAACAACTTAGCAGGATGGGAGAAAATGATTCAACGTAGTAAATTTACTTTGAAAATTAATTCACCAGAGTAATAGTTTCAGGATAAGAATTCAAGGAACAATGGCAAGTCAATAACTCAATGTCAATAACCGGATCCTTCAAACTCAGTGGAACCCGAAATACAAATTATCAAAGTTTTGAACAAAGGAACTAGGGTCTTATCAGGATCCAACTATAACCAATTCCTAAGTAAAATCTAAAACTACCGAATAACTTGCACAGTCAGAGAGGAATACATAAGCACATATATTGATGCGGCGCGCATCCCAATCCTATCAATCCTCCCTTATTTCTTTGTAATAATTACAATAAGAGTAAATAGTGTGTGTATGTATATATATATATATATATATATATATATATATATATATATATATATATATATATATATACATATATTGCGGCGCGCAATCCGATCCCACTAATCCTCACTTATTCCTCCGTAATAATTACAATAAAAGTAAATTTTATATATAAGTAAATTATATATATATATACTGCACAACTCGATCCCACCAGTCCACCCTTATTGCTCCTCAATATACACCTTTATTTCTCCTGTTGCGGCATACAACCTGGTCCCACCGGTCCACCCTTATTACTCTTGTTGCGGCGTGCAATACGATCCCACCAAATAATATCAATCCTCCCTTATTCCTCCTCAATAATTATTTCTCCTGTTGTGACGTGTAACCCGATCCGACAAGATAAAAGTTTAAATCAACAACAACAACAACTCAACAACTTAATTACATAAAATTACTACTACCAAGAGTATGAGTACACGACAACAAGAGAAGCACGTAAAATCAAAGTAATACAATAACCTTTACAAAACAACAAGATATGTAAGGTACGTGATAATTACACAGGTAATCACAATAATTTTACACAAGTAGCATATATGCAGAGAGTTATAGAGGAACTCAAAATTAAGAAGTAACAAAATAACAAGAAAAGAAATAACTTCAACTAAAACAAATAAGGCCAAACAACGAGCAAGAGATAAATAAATGCTAACACCATCATATATAGCATGTAAGTGTAGCCTAACAACAAGATACCATATATTATGACAGTTTGATCAAAGGCATGAAAAAAAAAACTAGACAATCTAACCGGTCAACACATATAAACTGTGTACCCACTCGTCACCTTGCATACACAACTTTCACATATCAAAATAGCACAATCGACTCAATTCCTCAGGGGTGGTTTTCTCCATACAATGTTAAGCAAGATACCTCAATTCAATCAACTCAATACTAAATTTAGCTTTTCCTTTACCAATTCACCATCGCTCGGCCCAATCTAGCCAAAGAAGACTTAAATATATAAAAAATGCAAGAGAAAATAATTTTAATTAACAAAGCTGTGATTTGTAAAAAGTCAACAAAAGTTAACTCCCCAGGCCCGCACCTCGAAACCCGACAAAATTTAAAAAACCTAAATACCTATTCAATTACGAGCCCAACAATACTAGTTTTACTCAAATCTGGCTCTGAATCGATATTCAAAACTCAAAAATTAACTTTATAAAATTTCAGGAAAATCCCCCAAATTTCACTTTGAAATCATCAATCAAATGCCTAAAACGAAGATGGATTTATGTAATATAACCAAGATCGAGTATAGAACACTTACCATAATCCATATAGTGAAAATCACCTCCAAATATTGTCCAAATCCGAGCTCCCCAACTCAAAATATAACCAAATGAACAAACTTTTGATATTAAGTATTTTTGATAAGTTGTTCTGCCTCGTTTTGCATGCCAAATCGATTTCGAAACTCGCTTTTGATGCCTCAAATGGATTCCTTATAAAATTTCAGTCGAGTTAGGCTTTTGAATAACTTTATTTGAATGAGATATGCTGGTTTCAATATTTGAAAATTGTACATATTTTTAAATACGATGTCAGTGGCAATTTAGTAATTAATCTGAAAAATCTAGCAGCCCAATTCTTAGCAAAATGACCATAAAACCCTCATACGATGTCCAAATTTGATGATTCTTTTTGCGATGGCTCCTTAATTACGATACGGATCTATTACTTCAATCAAAATAGAAATAAAAACTCATTTTTTTTAATGTGATACCATTTATGCTTGAAGAAACGACATCGAAGTATAAGAAAACGAGCGCCACGCAACCGAAACTCAGTCGAGCCCCTCTAGACCCCCTAAGAACATACCAACAAGTCCCATAATAAAATACGGAACTACTCGAGGCCTTAAATCATGAATAACAACATCAAAACGATGAAAGTCACCTCAAATCAAACTTAATGAACTTTCAAACTTTCGACTTCCAAAAACTTGTGCCGAAACATATCAAATCAACTCGAAATAAAGTCAAATTTTGTATACAAGTCCTAATACATCATACAGAACTACTTGTACCCTAAAACTATCGAACGAAGAGTAAATTCTTAAAAAGACTAGCTAGGTCGTTACACTCTTTCTCCATAACCCACACTGATTTCTCAATTTGACTCCTAATTTTGTGTTCTCTCTCTCTCTCTCTCTCTCTCTCCCCCAAATTTTTAAAATGAACACTGCAAGGAGGATTCTTAGACATGGGTGCAATTTACCTTTGTGAGTGTGGAGGAGAAAATTAAATACCCAATAGATTCACAAAGTAGCAGAATCGTGGGGTCCCAACATCAGTTAAAAATTATTTCTATATTGAGCATAGTTGATATTTTGCAAAGTGTATTTGCAGAGATAAAAAGTTTGGGATCTCTTTATACTAACAACGTAAGTTGCCCTATTTCAGGTTAGTTTCAGATTTTTTAATTTTTTTTGTGATTTTTGTTTGCATGCACACAAATTGGTGGTCTTACTTTTTATTTTACTTTTATATGCATTTTCTTTATGAGAGTCTTTGATTTATTCAGTAACCACATTTAGAAGCAAGTTTTTTGTTGGCAAATTCTCTAGAAAATATCTATTCCTTAGCGCGTTCACATAATTAGTTTCTCAGTTAGCTTTAATCGCGAGAAATTATTTTTCCAAAAGGCACACTATGAGAAATTGATAGTTGAAGAAGTTGTAAGTTCTAATTTTCTAATTTAGATATATTGGTTTTCTTTTTAATTATTTCTTTATTCTTTAATATTTTGGGTATCATTGGTATATATGTTGCTTTAGATTTATGATTTGAACCGAAACTATTATGTTTTTTTTATTAGGGTGTTTCTAGTGTGAGTCTAAACTTATTTCTTTTGGGATCAATCGTGGAATAGTTTTCTCTGGACAAAATTTCTATAGAAATTGATGTTTGATTTCCTATTACATGAGCTATTAAGTTGGATTGTGTGGATTATTACGTATATGCTTTTGTTTTGTTGGACAAGAACATATATTCAGGTTGTGAAAGGTATTCAACATTGCTTTATATATAGGTTTTTCCGGTATTTCATTCCTTGTATAAATTCTTACTAAAAACTTTATGTATCAATTAAAACTTATATACAATATGTGTATTTGGAGTTTTAAATTGGGATGTAGGATAGTATCTGCTTCTATTTTATTGGATCATTACTTGTATTCAGTTTAAGAAAATATTCACCTTTGTTTTAGATGTAGGTTTAAATTGTTTGATGATAAGTCACGTTACCTGTTTGTAAAATCTAGGTATCTGTTTGTGAGAGCACTTCATACATAGATGGGCTTCAATAAAGCAACATACTAAACTCCTACATCCTAGTTACAAAAAAAAAATACTTTAATTGCTATATCTGTAAGTTGCAACTTATGGAAAAAGTGAGCAGGAAATTATTTGTGTAATTTAAATTGGTATCTTGTTTGTTCAGATCATTTTTATATACATGAAAGTGGTTTATTGGTTAAACCCCTTGTGTGCATATGCATTACAGTGAAAGGATCTTATTTGTAAAGATTTAAAGGTCACATATATTGATGAGAACTAAATATCCTTGATTCCTAGATTAACAGAGTACTTGGTCATGATTTATTTGATAAAATTAGTTCTCTTTAATTTTTTTATAACTTAGCTTAACATAAATATTAATTTTTGTGATTTACTAATATCTTATAGGAATTAAATGGATTATGGAGATAAAAGCTGGATGAATCTCCTAAGATGGACAGATGGGTATATTTGTGGAGTAAATAATTTTCTTGATAAGGCATTTGTACGAGCTTCCCAGAAAAATAAATTATTATGTCATTGCAAAAAGTGCATGAATCACAATTGGCATAATAGAAATGTGGTGGATGATCACTTGGTAGTAAATGGGTTTGTTGCTGGTTATACCAAATAGGTTTTTCATGGGGAAGGATTTTCCTCAGCAAATTCATCTAATCCATGCAATGATGATGATGATTTTCACAAGTGTAACGATATTGATGGACTACTTTATTATACATTTAGAAATATAGAGGGTGAGTCAAGGCATGGAGAAGGAGTAAAAGAGGGACTATCTAAAGAAGCTGTAATGACCGGACCGGTCATTTTGAGCTTTAGTGCATCGTGCAACAGTTTGAGGCTATGAGCAGCTTCATTTCAGGTGTTATGACTTGAACGCATGGTCAGAATTGAATTTCGGAAAGTTCGGAGTTGATTTGGGAAGAGAATTCGCATTTCTGAAGCATAAAGTTGAAAGAATTAACTAGGATGGGATTTTTGAGTAAAGGACCTCGGAATCGGGATCTGAAGGTTCCAGCAGGTTTGTATGATGATGTTGGACTTAGGCGTATGCCCGGTTTGGGTTTTGGATAACCCGGGAGTATTTTGACGCCTATTATGAAAGTTAGCATTTTTGAAGAAATTCCATAAGTTTGGCTTGAAGTGCATTTTAGTGTTATTGATGTCCATTTGAAATTTCGAGTCATTGAATAGCTCCGTATTGTGATTTTGGAGTTTGAGAGCGCGATCGGAAGTCCATTCGGAGGTTCATAGGTCATTTTGGAGTCATATGGCTAAATATAGAATTTGAAGATTTTTTAAAAGTTTGATCGGAAGTGGACATTTTAATAACGGATCACAATCTGATTTTGGAAGTTAGAGTAGGTCCGTGATGTCGAATATGACTTGCGTGCAAAATTTGAAGTCAATCGGACGTGATTTGATAGGTTTTAACATCCAAAGTGGAAGTTCGAAATTTCAAAGTTCATAAAGCTTGAATTGTGGCATAATTTATGGTTTTAGCATTTTTTGATATGATTTGAGGTCTCGAGAAATTTTGTAATGGGTTTTAGGACTGGTTGGTAGGTTTGGTTGAGGTCCTAGCGGCCTCGGGTCCCGGAGGCCTCGAACGTGTTTCGGATGCTCAATGGATCGATTTTTGCCTTGTGAGGATTGCTGGTATGAGTGCAGCAAGTTTTTACTCTATGCGATCGTGAGAGAGGGTCTACGATCGCATAAAGCAAGAGTTGAGGAGCTAGAATTTGGCCAACGCGATCGCAGGAGGTGCAATGCGGTCGCAGAAGAGGAAGGCTGGGGCTTACGTGATCGCAGGAGGTGCAATGTGATTGCAGAGGAGGAAGGCTGGGGCGTATGCGATCCCAATGTTGGTGTCACAATCGTGCAGAAGGACTTAGGGAGGCAGCAGAGTTGGCCTATGCGATCGCGGGGCTATGTTTGCAATCACATAGAATGGTCGTCTGGGCAGTGTTCTTTTAAAAATTGGGTTTGGCCTCATTTTTACTTCATTTCTTCCATGAGAGCCGGTTTTGGAGTGTCGTTTTCATCACCAAATATGAGTTAAGCGATTTCTACTGGTTTTGAGTTAAATACAAGGTTGATATATGGATTTAGACATTGAAATTTATAGAAAACTTGGGGTTTGAGGGAAAACCTAAAAAAGTAGTATTCTTGGATTTTGACCACGATATTAGGTATGAAATTTAGAGAAAAATATATATTTGAGTTCATGAGGCTATGGGTAAACTTTATCTTCGAAAAATTTTGGATTTCGGGCGCGTGGGCCCGAGGGTGTAATGACCCGACCAGTCATTTTGAGTACTAGCGCTCCGTTCAGTAGTTAGAGGCCATGAACAGCTTCATTTAAGGTATTATGACTTATGTGTTTGGTCGGAACTGAAATTCAGGAAGTTCGGAGTTAAATTTAAATAAAAATTCTCATTTCAGAAGCCTTAAGTTGGGGAAAATGGCTAAGATTAGAATTTTTGGTAAACGACCTTGGAATCAAAATCTGAAGGTCCCAGCGGGTTCGTATGATGATTTCGGACTTGGGCGTATGCCCAGATTGGGTTTTGGATAACCCGGGAGCATTTTGGCGCCTATTGTGGAAGTTAGCATTTCGGGAGAAATTTCGTAAGTTTGGTTTGAAGTGCATTTCAGTGTTATCAATGTCCGTTTGGGATTTCGAGACTGTGAATAGCTCCATAAGGTGATTTTGGAGTTGAGAGCGCGATCGAAAGTGAATTCGGAGGTCCCTAGGTCATTTTGAGGCCATTTGGCTAAAGATAGAAATTTGAAGGTTTTTAAGAAGTTTGACCGAAAATGGACTTTTTGATATTGGGGTCAGAATCTAATTCTGAAAGTTGGAGTAGGTCTGTTACGTTAAATATGACTTGTGTGCAAAATTTGAGGTCAATCAGACATGATTTGATAGGTTTAAACATCGGAAATAGAAGTTGGAAAGTTCAAAGTTCATAAAGCTTGGATTGGAGTTCGATTGATGATTTTAGAGTTGTTTGATGTAATTTGAGGCCTCGAGCAAGTCCGTAATATGTTTTGGGACTGGTTGGTATGATTGGTTGGGGTCCCGGGGGCCTCAGGTGGATTCCAGGTGGTTATCGGATCGAAAATAAACTTTTGGAAATAGCTGAGCTGCTGGTTGCTGGTATTTCCGCTTCTGCGGAGATGGGACAGTAGAAGTGACCCCGCAGAAGTGAGGAAGAAGCCGCAGAAGCGGTGGAGCGTGAGGGCAGCCAGGATCACAGAAGTGGCCCTTGATCCGCTGATGCGGAACCACAGAAGCGGTAGGCTGACCGCAAAGCAAAAATGGGTTGGAGCCCTCTGTCCGCAAAAGTGAGACCACGGAAGCGGTAATAGTTCCTAGAGGCGGAACATAGCTGGGGAAGAAGCATTGTTTTAAAATCAGATGTTTGGCCATTTCTCTCATTTTCTTCACTTCATTGGGCGATTTTTGGAGAGCTTCAAGGAGGGATTTCATCATCAATGTTAAGGTAAGCTACTCCTACTTATTTCCAAGTTAAATACAAGATCATACTATGGAATTAGACATGAAAATTAGCATAAAAATTGGGGTTTTGGTGGGAAATCTAGAAAATCATATTCTCCGAATTTAGCCAAGATTTTGAGTATGGAATTAAGAGAAAATCATATATTTGAGTTTGTGAGTTCATGGGTAACTTTATCTTCAAAAAATTTTGGATTCGGGGCACGTGGGCCCGAGGGAATTTTTGTCAACTTTTCGATCGGAGTTGGGAATTCACATAAATTAGATTCTAATGAATAATTGAGCATATGTTAATGGATTTGTATCACCATTGGCTAGTTTTGGAGCTTTGGGCGTTGGTTCTATCCTTCGGAAGAATGTAGAATGCCGATTATGGATCTTCGGAGCGAGGTGAGTCTCCTTTCTAATCTTGTAAGGGGGAAATTTATCCCATAGGTGAAATAATTGATTATGTGCTCCTATATGTGGGGGCTACGTACGCACTAGGTGACGAGAGTCCGTGCGTAGCTACTATTATTTTATTGTCCGGGTAGTTAGGACCCATCATCATGTTATCCCTAGATTAATTATGAACCCATTGATAACTTGAATTGTTTAAATCACCTTTGATTAGTAAATGAATTTAAAAAGAGATTAAATATCATTTCCTGAATTGTTAAACAGAGAAATTGCCTTAATTGGATAAATATCCTCGCTAAATTCTTAATTGGCTATTTGAGCATGTATTTTATGTGTACTTGCGTCGCATGCGTGATTTGCGAGCAGGGTATGTGTTTATTTATGGAACGGGCCGAACGCCTCGACAGATTTATATAGATGTATCTATTGTTTCGGGCCACTCGATCCTCGGCAGTGCACAATTACATTCCTGTTGGATCGGGCCGTCGCCTAGAAGTTATTTGTACATGTTATATGTCGCTTGAGAATTGTAAATGTGGATTTGGCCCTTTGTGGCTTGATATAAATTGATAAGATAATAATGAATAAATCTTGGAAGCCCTTGCTTAATTATTGAAGGTGTTTATCTGTTTTCTAGCTTTGCGAATTTGAACTACTTTATAAATCCATGATTTTCCTCGCATTTCTAGAATATTGTTAATTGACCTTTAGTGAGGGTCAGAGTTGGCCATCTCGTCTCTGATCCTTCAAGATTAGGCGGGATACTCATTGAGTACACGTTGATTACATACTCATACTACACTTATGTGCATTTTTGTTGCACAGGTATATATATATACCTCTAGCAGCCTACTGGGCGTAGCAGTACGTACATTTCTGGGACTAGGTGAGATGCATCATTCGAGGCAACCGCAACTAGTGTAGTTCCTTTCAGCCTTTATATTTTATTCCCTGTCCACCGTATTTTGGACTGAGGTTGTATTTTATTTTCCTTATCAGTAGTTGCTCATGTACTTGTGACATCAGGTTCTGGGGATATATTTGGATTTATTCGGAAATCTTATGAGTTGTTTAAATATTTCATTATTCATTCAGAGGAATATACTGAGTCTTGTTTAAATTGTATAAAGAAACGTTTTTAAAAATTATTATAATGAGAATTTAATTAAGTATTCTAATTGGCTTGCCTGACATCGGTGTCCGACGCCACCACGACCTTTAGTGGATTTTGGGTCGTGACAGAGGGCAATTTTGTCAACTTTTCGCTCAGCGTTAGGAATTGTTATAAATTTGATTAATATGAGTAGTTTATTGTATATTAATGTATTTGCATAACTATTGGCTAGTTTTGGAGCGTTGTGCATCAATTTGAGTCTTCGGAAGGGTGTAGAATGCCAGTTATGGGTCTTCGGAGAGAGATGAGTCTCCTTTCTAACCTTGTATGAGGGAATTGTCCCCATAGGTGAAATAATTAGTTATGTGCTCCTAATTGTGAGGCTATATACGCACGAAGTAATGAGAGTCCATGTATAGCTACTATTATGCTATTGTCCGGGTAGTTAGGACCTAGAAGCATGCTATACTTGGATTATTTGTGAACCTATTGATAGCTTGAATGACTTAAATCACATAAAATTAGTAAATGAATTTCTAAAAAGATTAGACTTCATTTTCTTGAATTTTTCAAAGAGAATTTGGATTTTCTTAGGATAATTGCTCCTAATGAATTCTTGATTGACTGATTATTGTATTTATTTATATTTGACCGTGTTGCATGTATGATTCGCGAGCGGGGTAATATATGCATCTATGGTTCGCGCCGTTCGACCCTCAGCAATGCACAATTTATTTTCTATTGGAGCGGGCCGTACGCCTCAGCATGATTTTTCCATGCTTGTATTGCTGCCTTAAACTTATTAAAGTTGTTATTGCTTCTTTATGGCTTGAGAATATTTGGATAAATAATGAAAAGGAATTTTGAAAATTTCCTATAAAAGAAATAATTGTTTACTTGTTTCCTTATATTGGATTATAAATCATGTTTATAATAGTCCACGATTTAATGTATTATTGACATCATATTATTGGACTCTTAGTAAGTGTCAAAGTCGACCTCTCGACTCTACTTCTTCGAGATAAGACATGATACTTACTGAGTACACGTTGTTTTTGTACTCATACTACACTTCTATGTATTTTTATTGCACATGCTTATGTGTTATTAGTGGCCTACTAGGTGTAGCAGCACATATGATTCTGGGACTAGGTGAGTTGCATTATTCGAGGCAGCTCGCAGCTAGTGTAGTTCCTTTCCTGTATATTTTATTTACTTTCTGTCCACTGTATTTCGGACGAATGTTGTATTTTATTTTCTTCTTAGTAAATGCTCATGGACTTGTGACACCGGATTCTGGGATGGTTTTGAAATATCTTGTATTAATTACTTATCATTTAATTTGAATTGAAGCGGTTATCTTTCTTTTTATATATAAAAATTGAAGGAAAATCTTAGTTTTCAAGATTGTTAAAATGAAAACTTCAATAAGTAATTTGGTTGGCTTGCCTGACAGCGGTGTCTGACGCCACTACGACCCTTAGTGGATTTTGGGTCGTGACAGATGCAAAGAGAGTTTTTAGATTGGTTGAAGAGGAAAAACAAGAGTTATATCCTGGGTGTGAAAATTTTACTAAACTAAGTTTCACCATTCAGCTATAATTGCTTAAATCCTTGCATGGGTGGAGTAATGTAGCATTTTCAGACATGCTGGAGTTGATAAAATAGGCATTTCCCTTTGCTCAACTACCAGAGTCGTTTAACAAGGATAGAAACATGATATGAGATTTGGGCCATCATTATAAAAAAATACATAGATGCCCTAATGATTGCATGCTATTTTGGAATGACAATGTGAAGGCTGATACTTGTTCTGTTTGTGAGACTTCAAGATAGAAGACTACTAATGCAAGTTCTAAAGTCCTTGCAAAGGTTTTAAGGTACTTTCCCTTAAAGCATAGGCTTCAGATGATGTTTATGTGTCCTCAAACAGCTATTGCAATGAAATCGCATGCTAATGAACGACCCAATGATTGGAATTTAAGGCATCCTGCTGATGGAGAAGCTTGTGAGAATTCTAAATCCTTGCACCTAGACTTCGCTGGAGAATCGTGTAATGTTAAGTTGAGTCTTTCAAGCAATGGTTTTAATCCATTTTGAACGATGACATTTCTCATAGCACATGGCCTGTTGTGTTGATGAACTATAATTTATCGTCGTGGATTTGCATGAAGCCGGAATATATTATGTCAATAATCATTCCAAGTCCATCATCTCTAGGAAGTGATATTGATGTGTACCTGAAAGCACTAATTTCATAATTGAAGGAACTATGGGAAGTCTAGATAGAAACATATAATGCTGATACAAACCAAACATTTCAAATGTGTGCAGCTTTATTGTGAATAATTAGTGATTTTCCAGCATTAGCAATGCTTTTAGGATGGAGCACCAAGGGTATATTGACATGCCCCATTTGTAATTATGACACATGCTCTCACTATGTCAAGTATAGTCATAAGATGTGTTACTTGGGTCATAGAATATTTTTCCTCCTGATCATCTATTCTGAAAAGATAAGAGGTCATTTGATGGTAAGGAGAAGCATATGCCTGCACCTACTTCTTTGTTAGGTGTAGAAGTATTTGAAGAATTGCTTGAATTAAAAAATATTATTTGGAAAGGAGAAAAAGAAAAGGCTTCATAATATCAAGATTCTGCGGGGAAAGAGATCTATTTTTTTGAATTGTCATATTGGGTGCATAACAAATTGAGACACAATCTTCATGTGATGCACATTGAGAAAAACATATGTGATAGTTTGATTGGGACTTTTTTAGAAATAGATGAAAAGTCAAAGGATCATGTAAATTCTCGCTATGACTTACAAGAAATGGGGATACGAAAGAAGCTACAACCAAGAGAAGATGGAAACTCAGTTTTATGTAATTGTATTTTATTCTATTAAATTTTATTTGTAGTTTGAAATGGAGAAAATACAAACTCAAGAAAGTGAAGATGATAACCAATCAATTGACGCGTTTGCAACAGTCATGGGATCTGAACATTTAGGTCATGTAAGTTTGTATGGTTGTGGGGTTACAAAGACTATCTTGAGATAAAAAACTGGAAATTCTGGACCCTCTTCAAATACTATTGATGAGATAATGGAGCATAAAATGGAGAAAATAGAAGTGAGAATGAAACAAAGGATGCAAAAAAAGTTCGACGAACAACAGAAAACTTGGCGGCAACAAATTACACTTAAAGTTGTTACACAGCTTCAACATCTTAACCTAGATTTACGAATTGACTCTAATATGCTAGAATTCAGTGGTCCTTCACTCGGAGAAGCTTCCTCTACACAACAAGTTGCAATTCAACTAATCAATTGTCCATCTACTGGCAGTACTAATTAAGGTGTGTACTTAATTATTGCAAAATGTTGCATCTTTTCTTCTTTTTCTTCTTCTTCTTCTTCTTCTCCTCCTCCTCCTCCTCCTCCTCCTCCTCCTCTTCTTCTTCTTCTTCTTCTTCTTCTTCTTGACACATTACTGTTATTGTTCTTTTTTTATTTACAGAATTAAATATTAATAATAATTGTGACAGATCGGGAAATTAAGCTTAAACCTCAACAGGAAACTTGGCGGCAACAAATTACACTTAATGTTGTTGCACAACTTCAACATCTTAACCCAGATTTACGACTTGATCCTAATATGCTAGCATTCAGTGGTCCTTCACTCGGAGAAGCTTCCTCTACACAACAAGCTGCAATTCAACTAATCAATCGTCCATCTACTGACAGTACTAATCAAGGTGTGTACTTAATTATTGCAAAATATTGCATCTCTTCTTCTTCTTCTTCTTCTTCTTCTTCTTCTTCTTCTTCTTCTTCTTCTTCTGCTTCTCCTCCTCCTTCTCTTCTTCTTGACACATTATTGTTGTTGTACTTAATTATTGCAAAATATTGCATCTCTTCTTCTTCTTCTTCTTCTTCTTCTTCTTCTTCTTCTTCTTCTCCTCCTCCTCCTCCTCCTCCTCCTCTTCTCCTCCTCCTCCTCCTCTTCCTCTTCTTCTTCTTCTTCTTCACACATTATTGTTGTTGTTCTCTTTTTATTTTCGGAATTAAATATTAATAATAAGTGTGACACATCAGGAAATTAAGCTTAAACCTCGAAATACTATTAGAAAACAGTGAAAACAACCTTAACAGAACTTCCTTAGATGAGCTTTTGTTGCTATTTTGGAAGCCAAAAGAGAGAAGAAATAGAAAAACAATTTAGCTTAATGGAGTGATTTTAACTTTTGACCACCGCTTGTCCTATGGGAAGATGATAATAATGTATCTCTTTAATATTAATTGTTGGTATATTTATTTTTATTTATTTTTGGAATTTATAGTGTGTTCATATTTCACTATCTATTTGGCAATGAAATCTTAATTTTTTTATATTTGATTAGTTATTTGTGGTGCTTCTTGTTGATTTCGGACATTGTTCTGTTTCAACTTGTCATTTTATGAACTTTAGATTTATTGTACATTACGCAATATGTTCTTTTCTTTATTCATTTGAGTGCTGAAATCATTTCTTAAGAAATTCCTTTTCTGGCCTTGTACTACTTGAAACATGAAGGATGTCAATGTGCTTATGTGAACTATCCAATTATTGACAAATTCAAGTAGTAGAAACCATGTCTAGTACTTTATTTTCTCTCTAAAAAATCATGATAATTTATATCGAGATGTTGTGTTCTCTTTTGGCTGGCTTCATGTCAAACGATGAAGACAAGTTTAGATATCATGTAACATAGGAATTTGACATGTTGTTTGTTATTTGTGTTGGTATCATCATCTTGATTAGAAATCATTGAGTTAGGATTTTATATTTGTATTTAACACCAGGAACTAGTGGCGGTTAACGTATTAAAAATTTGTTCTAGGACTTCAGTGCTTATTTGTTCTTCGAAATAGGATCCAGTTCAGCTATATCTAGTAACTCATGCTGGAAACAATGTTACAGAGATGGCAACAATGAAGCATAATCTGTAGATAAAAAATAATTTATGCTCATGAACAAATACACAAGTCAGAAAGTTCTCTTTTTGTTTATGTTGATTCTTAAATCCTGCAAAAGACTTGACCTTTCATGTGTATTTGAATTGTTATCTAGAATTTAAAGAGATAATGATTTTATTTATCCTCTTTTGTAGGTTGAGAAAATGAAGAAAGGGAAGGTGAAAGGAATAAAGATCCCGCTTAAGAAGATTTTTGGATTGTTGCTGAAACTCTACATGTTCTAGGAATCTTTTGTTGTCAAACATTTTGAAACTTCTTTAACTTTTGGATTGTAGAACTTATGTTCTTGGTTCTTAGCTTTTGGATTATTAAACTTATGTACATGAGTTCTTATATTTTGCTTTTATGCATATTACAACATGGATTATAAATGTTTATGATTAGTTTTATTTTGTGATTTATATAAATTTTTGTGTATTATAATTTAATATAATTATTTATTTACAATTAACGAGTATATTATTAGTTCAATTAAACTGTTACAATATCTTACCTCAGCCGTTGCTATAGGTAACAAAAAGCTATCAAAATTAACCATGTAAATTGTTGCAATATGACAGGTAAGTGTTACAGTAGGTAAACTACACCATTGCCATAGGTACAATAAACCATTGCAATAGATAATGCACAACGTTGAATTAGAGCCTATTTAATTGTTGTTAATGTAAACAACCAGTAGCAATAGTAATTATACCGCTGCAAAAGCGGTAAAAAATCATCGTAATATCCTAATTCAACCGTTGCAATAGATAACCAGTTGATAGAAAATACTCGTCGCAGTAGAATGATAAGCAACTGTTGTAAAAGATCTCTATAGGGCAACGGTTTTCGTACCCATTGCAATAGAGCTACTGCAACACGACCTAGTTAGACGGACGTAAAAATATTGCAGTAGCTCTATGGCAACAATTTTCTTATGTATCGCAACGGTTTTCTCTGACATAGACTTATTTTCCAGTAGTTGTAGTAGTTAACTCGGTTATTACTCATGGAGCTCCTTATGTGAGTGGATGATATTGGGATCATCTTGTGGCGCATTAGCTCTACTTTACAACACCCAAGAAGTATCCGCCATCTCATCAAGTATTTCACACGCCTAAACATAAGGCGTGTTCATGAAGTTTTCCCAGGCAAGTTAGTTAACTACACATTGGTTGGTAGTGTTAATGCCACGGTATAATATTTGTTGGATCATAACTTCGGTCATGTCATTGTTCGGACATTCTTTAACCATCGTCTGATACCTTTCCCAAATCTCATAAAGCGGTTCATTTGGCTCTGGTCTAAAAGTAAGGATCTCATCTCTTAGCGTCGCCATATGTCCCGGTGAGAAGAACTTTGCTATGAGTTTCTCGGCCAACTCATCCCAAGTGGTGATAGAATGGTTGGTCTACCTTTCAAGCCAATCCAAAGCCTTCCCCTTAGAGAAAATGGGAAAAGCCTTGATCTCAATGCGTCCTCGAAGACATTAGTTTGCTTTCTCCCTTAACACGTATCAACAAAATCTTTGAGATGCTTGCAGGCATTTTGGTGTGTAACTTCAGTGAAGAAACCCCTCTATTCCAAGAGTGTAAGCATTCCATTGGTTATTTGAAAGTTGCCCACCCTAATTTGGGGCGGGACTATTGCACTAGCATAGCCTTCATTAGGAAACACCCGATGTGCTGCCCTTGCTGGAGGTGGGGAGAGTTTGGAATATTATCATGAGGCATTCGGACTCTCCTTTGTGCTTGAGGTTCGAGTTGAATCTCATCCATATTATCATGATCTACCTCCTCCCCCAATGGTAAATTTTCGGGGGGCATCATTGTTAAGAGTCATGTAGTACCTAAAAGCAGTTCACAAACCAATTAGAAAAATGGAAGGAAAGAAAAACAAAACACACAAGTACTCAGATATATAGCTAAAACTGTTTAACTCCCTGCCAACGGCGCCGAAAATTGATCGGGTCTAAACCTGCACTACTATTGAGTAGCAAGGATGGTCGATGTAGTTTTAGCCAACAAGGTCAGGATCGAACCCACAAGGAGAATTTGTTTGGAGTTAGGTTTATTTCCATGTATATATGCGGGTTTTGCTCTTAATTACACTTCCATACATGGTTGTTTTGTTTTCTACTTCTACTTTTATTCTATAGCATGCAATAATTAAAACTAAGTACAATATTTTTAATGTTGATTTTCAAAGGTTTAAAGGGACTAGGATAGTAACTTCTACCTAGGTAGATATCTAACAGGTAGCAATAATCTAGGACAATCATATGATTAATTGAGGTCGTAATATAGCTATCACACTCGGGTATGCACTCTATACCACTCGGTAGTTGGAGTGATTTTACCCAATTTGTCTTTCTCAACTCCAAATAGGTATTCATGCAGTTCAAGTGATTTTAGCTCAAGTCAGGTATTACTATCTCTAGGTTTAACCCTTTAATTAGGGCTATCAATTTCTTTAGTTCATCCCAATTCATTGTTAGCCTAGTTTTTCTAGATTTAGTCCCTCTTTCTAAAGTAGGGACTAAGTCATAGAGGCATAAATCATTATTTACAACCACTAATTTAGTAAATCTAGCAAGAACTAGGCTAAATATAACTAACCCATACACATTCAAACCCAAAAACTCAAGACCCATCAAATACCCACTGTGATGATCCAGCCGGTTGTCTTAAGAATTAATGCCCCGATCCCCTATTAACTTCTTTTTTCGTGTATGTTTATGCTATTGTGAGTTACCGGGAGGAATTATTTGTAGTTTCAGAGAGTTTGGAGACACTTAGTTTTGAAATGAGAGCTTAAGTCTGGAAATTTGACCGTAGTTGGAACAATGTGAAGATGGCCTCGAAATGGAATTTCGATGGTCCTGTTAGCTGTGTTAGGTGATTTCGAATTTAGGAGCATGTTCGGATTGTATTTTAGAAGTTCGTAGCTAATTTAGGCTTTAAATGTCGAAAGTCAAATTTTTGAAATTTTCAGTTCGATAGTGAGCTTTTGATTCGAGGGTCAGAATGAAATTTCGGAAGTTGGAGTATCTCCGTAGTGTTGAATGTGAGGTGTGTGCAAAATTTTAGGCCATTCGGACGAGGTTTGATAGACTTTTTGACCGAAAATGTATTTTGAGTGTTTTTGAAGTTCTTAGGCTTGAATTCGATGTAATTGGTTGATTCGATGTTGTTTGAGGTGTTTGGAAGATTGTTATAAGTTTGCATAGTTGTATATTTGTGCCTTTGGTTGAGGTCTTGGGGGCCTCGGGATGATTTCAGATGGTTAACGGGAATTTGGAAACTTGGAGTTGGCAGCTGAAGTTCTTTGGGCTGCTGTCATAACCGTATCTGTGGTTGAGATGTCGCGGATGCGACTCTGGTAGATGCGGAGTCAAGCCGCAGAAGCGGCCAAGAGGGGAAAAGGCTGGCAATGCAGATGCGGAATATTAGCCGCACATGATTAACTGTAGATACGGTGAGTAAGTCGCAAGTGCGAATTTTGGGATTTTAATGAGTTTCGTAGATGCGGTCATTTTTCCGTAGAAGCGGGACCGCAAAAGCGGAAGTGCTGGGCAGAAAAATTAGAATTTCGAGGGTTTAGTTTTAAAAGTTAGAAATTGAGTTGGGAGCTCAGGATTTGGCGATTTGAGGGTTATTATCACTTGGGTGTTTTGGGTAAGTGATTCTTACTCGGATTTGAATGTTTTCCACGAATCTAAGCTTAAATTGAACTTTTAAATTCGAATTTGGGGTGGAAAAATTGACGATTGGATTTGGATCTAACATTTGAATTTCCAACTTTTCTAGACCTAACATTTGAATTTGGATCACGATTTTATGTCGGAATGGGATAATTTTGATATAAATGAATTTGTGAGAGTATGAGGTTTCTAAAAATTTAAATTTTACCTGATTCCGAGATGTGGGCCCGAGGGGCGGTTTGGTCATTTTACCTAATTTTGTGTACTAGCTTAAAATTTATTTGTAGAATCAGTTACTTGAAGTGTTATTAACATTATGCAATTGAATTGAATAGATTTGGGCCATTTGGAGTTGAGTACTCGTGACAAGAGCATGGTTTTGGATTGATTTTGAGGTAGTTCGAGGTAAGCGACTTGCTAACCTTGTATGGGGGACATTCCCTTTAGGATTGATATTGTGATAAATGAAATGCCTTGTATGTGAGGTGACGAGTGCATACTTGTGCTAATTGTTGAAAATCCTTTTTTCATTAAAAATAGCTTAAATTGTGTTTTTCCTTTCCTGCTTACACTACTTGGAATTTAAGTCTGCTGTTAGATTAGAGAAGCATGTCTAATTGTCTTAATTTCTCTATTAGCTTTAACTGCCTTATTTGTATTACGTGAAGCATGCTAGATTAGAATTATCTATTTTACCTTGGTATGAAGTTGAGTTTAATTGAGTATTCCGGTGCTATTGCTCTGTGTTTTACTTTGGGACTATGGGACAGCATCTCGGGAGATCCACTGTTCGTATATATGATTTGAGCAGAAGTGCAGGATACCGAGAGATCCCAGCACGTATATTAAGTATACCAAGAGATCCTTGGGATACCAAGAGATCCCTAGTGTATATTGAGGATACCAAGAGATCCCTGGCATATAATGAGGATACCAAGAGATCCTCGGGATACTGAGAGATCCCCGGATAATTATCATTGTGAAAAGTGGTATTTCTTGTGATTGCTTTTGTCTCTGTTTCAGTTATTGTTATCTTTTCTATTCTGTATTAACTCGTACTGTTATCTTTCAACTGTACTATTTTACCTTATATAGTTATACCTTATATTTTATTTAATCTCGGTTGGGCCCTAACCTTCCTCATCACTATCCGGCTGAGGTTAGGCTTGGCACTTACTGAGTACCGCTATGGTGTACTCATGCCCTTTCTGCACATTTTTTTCATGTGCAGATCCAGGTACCTTTACTCAAACTTATCACTTATGAGGCGAGGCGATGTAGAAACTCCGAGGTATATCTGTCGCGTCCGCAGTCCGGAGAGTACTTTCTACTATTCCTTTTGTATTAGCCCTTCTGTGCTTTCGTTTCTTTATTAGACATCCTGGAGTTTGACACTTGTAGAGATTCAAAGGCTTGTGATCATGAGATTTCGGATTTCGGGAAATGTATCTAGTTTTTGAGAGTTGATATTGTGTATACCCAGCGACACTTTTAAACACTGTTTTACTTTGCTATTTCGGTTTTAATTATTTCTTCCGCAAATTGGTTTATTTTTTTCATTGTTAGGCTTACCTAGTCATAGAGACTATGTGCCATCACGATGGTTCACGGAGAGCAAACTGTGGTTATGACAAGTTGGTATCAGAGCTCTAGGTTCATAGGAGTCATGAATCACAAGACAGTTTATTAGAGTCTCAGTGATCAGTACAGAGACATTTGTACTTATCTACAAAAGGCTATGTAACTGTTAGGAAAATTCTACTTTATTTGATTTCCTCGTCGTGTGATATATCGATATCACAATTCTAAACTTCTGTCATCTATTCCTCAGAGATGGTAAGGACACGTGCTACCCGAGATGATCAGGCACCCGTGCCCCCTATTGTAGCTGTTAGAGGCCGGGGCCAGGGTAGAGGCCGAGGACGCACACGCGGTGCAGCCAGAGCACTCGTACGAGCTACCACCGAGGAGCCACCAGTAGTTCCAGTCGGATCTCAGGCACCTGATACGCCTACTACTACTATCACACATGCACTTCAGGAGATTATGGCATAGTTCATGAGCATGTACACCATTTTGGCTCAGGCAGGGTTGCTTCCCCTTGTTACTACCACATCCCAGGCCGGCGGAGGAGAACAGGCTCC
Source organism: Nicotiana glauca (assembly GCA_026770625.1). Lineage (NCBI taxonomy): Eukaryota > Viridiplantae > Streptophyta > Magnoliopsida > Solanales > Solanaceae > Nicotiana > Nicotiana glauca. Next base: position 84,056 of record MU720680.1, read on the forward strand.
CACCACTCGCACTCTTAAGTAGCGAGTGCATGTTGACCAGGTCGTAGAGGTTATTCCGGTACAACCTATAGTTCCAAATCAGCTCGAGGATAAGGCAGTGGCTTCCGAGGATGAGCAGCGTAGGCTTGAGAGATTCAAGAAGTATAAGCCTCCAGTATTCAGTGGTCTAGCATTATAGGATGATCTGGGATTCCTAGATGAGTGCTACTATATTCTTCGTACCATGGGTATTTCCGGATCGAGCTGGGTTTACTTCACTACCTTCCAGCTTTGAGGGGCTGCCTGTGAGTGGTGTCGTACTTATGATTTAGATAGTCCGGATGAGGTAGCTTCCCTGACTTAGACTTAGTTTTCAGATATGTTCCTGAGAGAGAATGTTCATCAGAGCCTCAAGGACGCATGGCGCGCAAAGTATGCTGTCTGTTACACCAGTTTGGCTAGACATGCACTAGCCTTGGTTTCTACTGTTCGCGAGAGGGTTAACCGGTTCATTGAAGGGATTATTTCCAGCATCAGGTCTAGCATGGATCGTGAGTTGAAGATGGATATTTCTTATTAGTAGGTGGTGAGCATTGTTAGGAGGATTAAGGGAATGCATGCTAGGGAGAGATAGGAGAGGGAGGCCAAGAGGTCTTGAGAGTCAGGCCATTATTTTGGTGCATGTGCCCCAGTTGCAGGTCATCATGGTAGGGGTTATATGATTTTCCCTATTCATTCAGCTCTTCTAGCAGCCAGTGGTATTCCAGCTCCTCCTAGGCCTCAGTATCCTTATTATACACCTCCAGTATCTAGTGCGCCTATTGCGCGGGGTGCTTTTAGAGGTCAGTCCAGTAGACCTGGTCCGAGCTAGTCACTACAACCACGTCCTCCCAGAGCTTGTTTTGAGTGTGGTGACACACGCTATGTGATGGGGGGTCGCCCTAGACTTGGGAAGGGTGCGCCTCCACAAACTTCTCAGCCACATCACGCTCCACAAAGTTCTCAGGCTATGATCACACCACCAATTGCTACCCCACCTAATCAGCCAGCTAGAGGTGGAGGTCGGGGAGGTAGAGGTCACCCTAGAGGAGGAGTCCAGGCCAGATACTATGCTCTTCCTTCCTGTACCGAGGCTGTTGCCTCTGATCCTGTCATGACAGGTATTGTCCTGGTTTGTCACAGAGATGTATCGGTACTATTTGATCCAGGCTCCATTTATTCTTATGTGTCTTCTTATTTTGCTCCGTATTTGGGTGTGACTCAAAATTCTTTGAGTTCCTCTATTTATGTTTCTACTCCTGTGGATATTCTCTATTGTGGACCACGTTTATCGATCGTGTTTGGTTTCTCTTAGTGGTTTTGAGACCAAAGCCGATTTATTATTGCTCAATATAGTTAATTTTGATATTATCTTGGGCATGGACTGGTTGTCGCCCTATTATGCTATTCTTGATTATCATGCCAAAACTGTGTTGCTGGCTATATAGGTGTACCGCATTTTGAGTCGAGGGGTGCTTTTGATCATACTTCCAGTAGTATTATTTCTTTCTTAAAGGCTAAGCGTATGGTTGAGAAGGGGTGTGACATGTATCTAGCTTATGTTAGAGATGTCAGTATTGATACCCTTGCCGTTGATTCAGTCCCAGACAGGATTTTTCTGATGTATTTCCAACTGACCTTCCGGGAATGCCGCTCGATAGAGATATTGATTTTGGCATTGATTTGTTGCTGGGCACTCAGAACATTTCTATTCCTCTGTATCGTATGGATCCTCCTGAGGTGAAGGAGTTGAAGGATCAGTTACATGAATTATTTGATAATGGTTTTATTAGGCCAGTGTATCACCTTGCGGTGCTCCTATCTTGTTTATGAAGAAGAAGAAGGATGGTTCTATGCATATGTGCATTGATTATCATGAGTTGAACAAAGTTACAGTGAAGAACCATTATCCTTTGCCTCATATTGATGATTTGTTTGACCAGCTACAAGGTGCGTGGGAGTTTTCTAAGATTGACTTGCGTTCAGGGTACCATCAGTTGAAGATTCGGGAGTCAGATATCCTGAACACTGCTTTTAGAACTCAGTATGTTCATTACGAGTTCCTTGTTATGTCATTTGAGCTGACCAATGCCCCAGTGGCCTTTATGCATTTGATGTACAGTGTGTTCTGGCCATATCTTGACTCATTTTTCATTGTCTTTATTGATGATATTTTGGTGTATTCCTGAAGTCGGGAAGATCCTGAGCAATACGTGAGGACTATGCTTCAGACTCTGAGAGAGAAGAAGTTATATGCTAAGTTCTCGAAATATGAGTATTGGTTGGATTTCGTGGCATTATTGGGTCACGCGATTTTTAGTGAGGGGATAAAGGTAGATCCGAAGAAAGTGGAAGCAGTGCAGAGTTGGCACAGATAGGAGCACCTATGACCAGATTGACCCAGAAGGGTGCTCTGTTCCACTAGACGGAATAGTGTGAGGTGATCTTTCAGAAGCTCAAGATAACTTTGACTACAGCCCCAGTTTTGATATTGCATACAAGTTCGGGGTATTATACTGTCTACTATGATGCCTTGAAGATTGGCCTTGGAGTTATATTGATGCAGGACGGTAGGGTGATTGCCTACGCGTCCAGACAATTGAAGGTGCATGAGAAAAATTATCCTATTAGCTGCTATTGTTCATGCCTTGAAGATCTGGCGTCATTATTTGTACGGTGTGCCTTGTGAGATTTATACTAATAATAGGAGTTGCAGCATCTGTTCAAGCAGAAGGATCTTAATTTGCGCTGGAGGAGATGGCTAGAGCTGCTAAGGACTATGATGTCACTATTTTGTATCATTCGGGCAAGGCCAACGTGGTGGCCGATTCTTTGAGCTGCCAGGTAGAGAGTTTGGGGAATTTGGCTTATCTACCAGCAGCAGAGATATCCATGGAGATGGACGTTTAGGCCTTAGCCAGCCAGTTTGTGAGATTGGACTTTTTAGAGCCCAGTCGGGTTTTAACTTGCGTGGTCTCTCGTTCTTCGTTATTTGATCGTATCCGGAGCGATAGTTTGATGACCTTATTTGCTTGTCCTCAAAGACAAGGTTTTGCATGGAGATGCCATAGATGTGACTATTGGTGATGATGGGGTATTGAGGATGTAGGGTCAGGTTTTTGTACCCAATGTTGATGGGCTTCGAGAGTTGATTCTAAAGGAGGCCCACAATTTGCTGTATTCCATCCATCTGGGTGTCGCGAAGATGTATCAGGATTTGAGACAACACTATTGATGAAGGTGGATAAAGAAGTATATAGTTGGGTTTGTAGTTGGGTGCCTCAATTATCAGCAGGTGAAGTATGAGTACCAGAGACCGGGTGGGTTGCTTCAGCAGATAGAGATTCCGGAGTGGAAGTGGGAGCGAATCACCATGGACTTTGTAGTGAGCTCCCACGGGCTTTGAGGAAGTTCGATGCCATTTGGGTGATTGTGGATTGGCTAACCAAGTCCGCACACTTCATTCCTGTGTGTACTACCTATTCTTTGGAGCAGTGGAGGAGATTTATATTCGGTAAATTGTTCGTCTGCACGGTATTCCAGTTTCCATTATTTCAAATAAAGGGACTCAGTTCACATCACGGTTTTGGAGGGCCATTCAGCATGAGTTGGGTACTCGGATGGAGTTTAGTATAACATTTCACCCTCAGACGGACGGACAGGCCGAATGCACTATTCATATTCTTGAGGATATGCTCCATGCGTATGTGATTGAGTTTAGAGGGTCTTGGGATCCATTTTTGCCATTGGCGAAGTTTTCATACAATAACAGTTATCAATCCAGCATTCAGATGGCATCGGATGAGACTTTATACGGTAGGCGGTGTAGATCCCCGGTGGGTTGGTTCGAGTCGGGTGAGGCTAGACTATTTGGCACATAGTTCAGGATGCTTTGGAGAAGGTTAAGGTGATTTAGGATAGACTCCATACTCCCCAGTCCAAACAGAAGAGTTACATGGACTGGATGGTTCGTGATGTTTCCTATATGGTTGGGAGCAGGTTCTGCTTCGGGTTTCACCTATGAAGGGCGTTATGAGATTTGGGAAGAAAGGGAAGTTGAATCTGAGATTTATTGGCCCTTTTGAGATATTGCAGCGTGTTGGGGAGGTTGCTTATGAGCTTGCCCTACCTTCCAGCTTAGCAGGAGTACATCTGGTATTTCGTGTTTCTATGCTCTGGAGGTATCACGGTGATCTGTCGCACATGTTGGATTTCAGTTCAGTCCAGTTAGACAAGGATCTATCCTATGTTGAGGATCCAGCGACAATAGTGTATAGGCAGGTTAGAAAGCTAAGGTCAAAGAACATTGCATCAGTGAAGGTTCAGTGGCGGGGTTAGCCGGTTAAGGAGGCATCCTGGGAGGGCGAGCAGGATATGCATAGTCATTACCCTAATCTTTTCACTACTTCAGGTATGTCTCTATGCTTGTTTGAGGACGAACGAATGTTTAAGTGTAGGAGGATGTGATGACCCGGCCGGCCGTCTTTAGAATTAATGCCCCGATCCCCTATTAACTGCTTTTCCTGTGTATGTTTATGCTATTGTGAGTTGGTGGGAGGAATTATTTGGAGTTTCGGAGAGTTTTGCGACACTTAGTCCTTAAATGAGAGCTTAATTTCTAGAAATTTGGCCATAGCCAGAACAGTATGAGACGACCTCGGAATGGAATTTTGATGGTTTTGTTAGCTCCGTTAGGTTATTTCGAGTTTAGGAGCGTGTTCGGAGTGTGTTTTGGAAGTCCATAGCTAATTTAGGCTTGAAATACCGAGAGTCAAATTTTTGAAATTTGTAATTCGATAGTGAGATTTTGATCCAAGGGTCGGAATGGAATTTCGGAAGCTGAAGTAGCTCCGTAGTGTTGAATGTGACTTGTGTGCAAAATTTCAGAACATTCGGACGAGGTTTGATAGACTCTTTGATTGAAAGCGTATTTTGAGAATTTTGAGGTTCTTAGGCTTGAATCCGATGCTAATTGGTTGATTCGATATTATTTGAGGTGTTGCCTCAGGATGATTTCGGATGGTTAACGTGAAGTTGGAAACTTAGAGTTGGTAGATGAAGTTCTTTGGGCTGCAGTCATAGCCGCATCTGCGGTTGAGAGGTTGCAGATGTGGAGTCAAGCCGTAGAAGCGGTCAAGAGGGAACAAGGTTGGCAATGCAGATGCAGAATCTTAGCCGCACCTGTGTGATCACAGATGCGCTCTACGGTGAGTAAGTCGCAAGTATAGATTTTGGGATTTTAGTGAGTTTCGTAGATTCAGTCATTTCTCCATAGAAGCAGGACTGCAGGTACGGTCCCTTGACCACAGAAGCAGAAGTGTCGGGCAAAAAAATCAGAAATTCGAGGGTATAGTTTCAAAAGTTAGAAATTGAGTTGGGAGCTCGGGATTTGGTGATTTTGAGGGGGATTTTCATCTGGGTGTTTTGTGTAAGTGATTTTTACTCGGTTTTGAATGTTTTCCACGAATGTAAGCTTAAATTCATCCTTTAAATTCGAATTTCAGGTGGAAAAATTGAAGAAAAGTTGGAAAAGTTCTTAGACCTAACATTTGAATTTGGATCACGATTTGATGTCAAATTGGAATAATTTTGATATAAATGAACTCGTGAGAGTATGAGGTATCTGAAAAATGTAAATTTTACCTGATTCCGAGACGTGAGCCCGATGGGCATTTTGGTCATTTTACTTAATTTCGCGTATTTGCTTAGACTTTATTTGTAGAATCAGTTACTTGAAGTGTTATGAACATTATGCAATTGAATTGAATATATTTGGGCCATTTGGAGTCGAGTACTCAGGGCAAGAGCGTGGTTTTGGATTGATTTTGAGCTGGTTCGAGGTAAGTGGCTTGTCTAACCTTGTGTGGGGGACATTCCCCTTAGGATTGGTATTGTGATAAATGAAATGCCTTATACGTGAGGTGATGAGTGCGTAATTGTTGAAAATCCTTCATTAAAAATAACTTAAATTGTGTTTTTCCTTTCCTACTTACACTATTTGGAATTTAAGCATGTTGTTAGCTTAGAGAAGCATATCTAATTGACTTAATTGCTTTATTTACTTTAACTTCCTTATTTGTGTTACATGAAATATGCTAGGTTAGAATTATCCATTTTACCTTGGTGTAAAGTTGAGTTTACTTGAGTATTCGGGTGATATTGCTGTGTGTTTTACTTTGGGACTATGGGACGGCATCCCGGGAGATCCCATGTTTGTATTTATGATTCGAGCAAAACTGCGGGATACCGAGAGATCCCCAGCACATATATTTAGATACCAAGAGATCCTCAGATACCAAGAGATCCCTAGTATATATTGAGGATACCAAGAGATCCATGGCATATATTGAGTATACCAAGAGATCCTCGGGATACCAAGAGATCCCTGACATATAATTAGGATACCAAGAGATCCTCAAGATACTGAGAGATCCTCAGATAATTATCTTTATGAAAAGTGGTATTTCTTGTGATTGCTTTTTTCTCTGTTTCAGTTATTGTTGTCTTTTTTGTTATGTATTAACTCTTACTGTTATCTTTCAACTGTACTATTTTACCTTATGCGGTTATACCTTATATTTTATTTAATCTCTGTAGAGCCCTGACCTTCCTCTTTACTACCCGACCGAGGTTAGGCTTGGCACTTACTGAGTACCGCTGTGGTGTACTCATTCCCTTTCTGCGCATATTTTTCATGTATAGATCCAGGTACCTCTACTCAGACTTATCACTCGTGAGGCGAGGCACTGTAGAGACTCCAAGGTATATCTGCCGCGTCCGCAGAACGAAGAGTCACTTTCTACTCTTCCTTTTGAATTAGCCCTTCTGTACTTTTGTTTCTTTGTTAGACATTCTGGAGTTAAACACTTGTAGAGATTCAAGGCTTGAGATCATGAGGGTTTTGGGAAATGTATCTAGTTTTTAAGAGTTGATATTGTGTATGTCGAGCGGCACGTTTAAACACTATTTTACTTCGCTATTTCGGTTTTAATTATTTCTTCCGCAAATTGGTTTATTTTTCACATTGTTAGAATTACCTAGTCGTAGAGACTAGGTGCTGTCACGATGGTTCATGGAGGGCGAACCGGGATCGTGACACCCACACTAGGGTTGGGTCACAACCCTAGCTATGGGTTTAGCTACTCATGGAAATAGCAGAAATTAAAGATAAAATCCATGATACTAGATTAAAATATAAAAAACTAATGTTAAAAAGATGAATTGATACAAAATTGCCCAAAACAAAAAATCGAGTCGTCTCACGTGTTCAGAAACAACAAAACTTAAACTGAAAATGTCAAAAAGATCTATTTATATAAGCTAAAATTTTTGGACAAAAAACCACTGCGGAGGTTTCTCGACCACGTTATCCTGATCGCTGCTGCACTATTGCTTTCACGTACGCATAATTTTTATCGCGGTCCGTGTCTTTTCACATCCGGGACTGGGTTGAACCCTGTTTCACGGACAACATAATTTTCACCCATCCACGTGAGAGCCTTCCACGGCCATATAATTTTGATGCAGACTGCTCTTAACATTTTTGCATAACTTGTGAGCTCTCTGAACCTTAGCAAAAACGGTCCGTGGAATTCCAATCGCGGCCATGGTGGTACTTTTGCGGCTCCATTTTCTGATGCGGTTCGCATCCATGTCTATGCCTAAAAACCACATCTGTGATTCTGTATTTCACAGTCCGCGAATTAATGACTGCATTCGAGTTGAGATTTTTGCGGCCACACTTTTCTTTCACGGTTCGCGTACCACATCTCCTTGCCCAGTCTTGGTCTTTGTTCAAGTTTTGACTCCTTTATGAGTTGATCATGGCTAATTTGGCTCATTGTGAATAATACCTTCAAGCAAGCATATTACATTAGTTTTCGGGAATACCTTCACGCATTTTAGGCCCAAAACGCAAGTGAGAAAGAGCAAATAATAGGTTAAAATCCCCACTTATCAAGGCGTAGACAACGAAAGGAGTGTACGCAAGGAAGACCGATCTGGTGGCCAAGGAACACAGGGCCTATGAGACGGGAGAGTTAGTCTCTAGGTAATATTCGAGATGTTACAAGCTTAGCAGGCAGCAATTGCTCAGCTTCAAAGTCAACATAGAACTCTGAGTGGTCGAACCAGAAATCACTTGTCGTCCCGAGCCAGTGCTAGAAAGGTCGAATGGTAACGAATTAGGGACTGATCCTACAATTATGAAGATGCTCAAGGAGCTCACCAAAAGAATCGAGTAGGGAGAGAAGAAAATTGAAGATAATGATAAAAAAAAGTGGAAACATACAACTCCTGAGTTGATCAGACACCAGGGGAACCCCCGATCTTAAAAGGTTTGGATGCAAAAAGGTTCGTGCAAAAGCCTTTTCCTCAGAGTGTGTCACGACTCCAGTTCGCCCTCCGTGAACATGTCATGGTGGCACCTAGTCCCTACGACTAGGTAAGCCTAACAATACGAAAAATAATATAACTTGAGGAAACATTTAATTAAACAAAGCAAAATTAGAAGGAAATGGTATATAAGTGTCACTTGGCATATACAACTCAAAAAATAAATCGCGGAAGTCTAAAATCTCATCCTCAAAACCCGGAAAATCACAGGAACCACAAGCTAATAGAAATGTAATACGCTGCTCTAACTCCAGAATATCTAAACAACTGAAAGAAAAGGATAGATCAACTACTAAAGTTGGAACAGAATAGAGACTCCTGGTCTGCGGACGCGGCAAATATACCTCAAAGTCTTCGCTAGATCTCTCTGCCTCGAGGATAGGGCGCCTGGGTGGAGGTACCTGAATCTGCACATGAAAAACATGCGCAGAAGGGGCATGAGTACACCACAGCGGTACTCAGTAAATGCCAAGCCTAACCTCGGTTGGTAGTGAAGAGGAAGGTCAGGGCCCTACTAAGGTTAAACAATATAATATGAATTAATAATATGAAAACTGATAGTAATAATGACTACAACAGTGAGAATAGACAGGTTAAACAGGGCAATAACAATTACACAAAGAACAAAGTAAACACGGAATATGTACATCTCAAAAGCAAATGGTAACAATGAGGATCTCCCATGATGCCATTTTGTAGTCCTTTTCTCAACTGTCCAGTGGATCTTCCGGGATACCGTCCCATAGTCCATCACATGTGTAAATTCGAAGGATCTCCCAGGATACCGTCCCGTAGTCCAACTATCAAATTACGGGGGAGATCTACCGGGAATCTAACCCGTAGTCCCAAAGTAAAAGTGCAGGGGGATCTACCAGGAATCTAATCCATAGTCCCAAAGTAAACAAACAATTAGGGGGGCGGGAGGGGAGCTCCCGGAATCCCACATCCGTAGTCCCAATGTAAATGCACAACCACAACCAGAGGATACTCAGGAATAAAGTACAAAGACAAGCAACAGGTAGTACTAGCCTAACATGCTTCACGTAGTACAGTCAAGGCAACTTAAACAAATAGGCAAGTTGAATCAACTAAACATGCTTTTCTAATCTAACACAGGTTATAATTGCGAGTAAAATAAGGCAAATATGAAGGAAACTCAATCTCAATATCTTAAGTAAAAATTGGGTTTCAACAATTAGCTTAAGTACGCGCTCGTCACCTCACGTACAAGGCACTCAAATACTAAATATCAAATCCTAAGAGGAAAAGGTCCCCCACACAAGGTTAGACAAGCCACTTACCTTGAACCGGCTCAAAATCAACTAGAAACCACGCCTTTACCACGAGTATTCGACTCCAAATGGCCCAAATCTATTCAATTCAATTACACATTATAAGTAACATCACAAGCAAGTGATTCTACTAATTAATTCAAAGCTAATGCGCGAAATTAGGTAAAATGACCAAAATGCCCTTCAGGACAATGTCTCGGAATCGGATAATTTTTACATTTTCAGAACCCTCGTATTCTCGTGAGTCTAACCATACAAAAATCTCCCAAATTGGAGGTCAAATACCCACTCAAAACTCCCTTATTTGGTCTAAGAAGTTTCTTCCAATTTTTCCCAATTTTGGTCCTCAATTCGAAGTTAAATGATGGATTTAACTACATATTGATGAAATATAACTAGAAGGGATTAAAGAAACGTTACCCAATATTCTCCTCTTCAAAACCCTCTCAATATCGCCCTCTCCCGAGCTCAAATTCTATTTCTCTAACTTTTGAAAACAAACCGTCGAAATCTCTAATTCTGAATAGTGATTTCCGCTTCTGCGGACAAGGAACAACATCTACAGTCCCGCTTTTGCGGAAACCATGCCGCATCTGCGATTATAATGTCGCAGGTGCGGAACCGCATCTGCGAGAAATCTTTCGCTTCTACGAAAACTAAGGGAGCACTGGCGTCCGCTTCTGCGATGCCCATGCCGCTTATGCGGGCATAAGTTTCTGATGGAAGAGAGCAAAACCGCTTCTACGGCACCGCATCTTCAATTCCCAAGCCGCAGATGCGAAAATACCAGAAGCAGCAATGATTCAATTGCTGCAACACTTCTCAAATTTCCCGTCAACCATCCGAAATCATCCCGAGACCCCCGAGACCTCAACCAAAAGCACCAACAACACCTAATAACCTATTCAAACTTGTACCACTCCTTAAAACACCTTACACAACATAGGAAATCAGAGTTAATCTATGATTTAAGCCTAAGAACTTCAAATTTTATCAACATTCACTTTCGATAAAAAAACTAACCAAAACACGTCCGAATGACCTGAAATTTTGCACACACGTCCCAAATTACACGACGGAGCTAATTCAACTTCCGGAATTCCAATCCGACCCTCGAATCAAAAACTCACTATCAGGCTGGAGATTTCAAAAATTCAAACTTCGGCATTTCAAGCCTAAATAAGCTACGGGCCTCTAAAATATATTACGAACATGCTCCCAACCCCGAAATCACCTAACGGAGCTAACAGAACCATCAGATTCCCATTCCGAGGTCATCTTCACACTGTTCCGACTACAACCACTTTTCAACACTTAAGATCTCATTTAGGGACTAAGTGTCCCAAAACTCTCCGAAACTCTACACCGAACATCCCGGCAAACCAAAATAGTAGAAATGAATTTAGGGGAAGCAGTTAATAGGGGATCGGGGCGTTAATTCTTAAGACGACTGGCCGGATCATCACATTTTCCTACACTAACGTTTGTTCATCCTCGAACGAGCATAGAGAATATACCTGTAGTAGTGAAAAGATGACGGTAACTGCTGCGCATATCCTGCTCGGTCTCCCAAGTCGCCTCCTCGGCCGGCTGACCCCACCACTGAACCTTTACTGAAGCAATGTTCTTTGACCTCAACTTTCTGATCTGCCTGTCTAGTATAGCCACTGGCTCCTCAACATCGGATAGATCCTTGTCCAACTGGACTGAACTAAAATCCAACACGTGCGATGGGTCATCGTGATATCTTCAGAGCATCGAAACATGAAATACCGGATGACCCCCGGCCAAACTGGGAGGCAAGGAAAGCTCATAAGCAACCTCCCCAACTCGCCTCAAAATCTCAAAAGGGCCAATAAACCTCGGACTCAACTTTACTTTCTTCCCAAACATCATGACGCCTTTTATAGGTGAAACCCGAAGCAGAACCCGCTCACCAACCATATAAAAAACATCATAAACCTTCCGGTTCACATAGCTCTTCTGTCTGGTCTGGGCTATACGGAGTCTATCCTGAATCATCTTAACCTTCTCCAATACATCCTGAACCAGCTCTGTGCCCAATAGTCTGGCCTCACCCGGCTAAAACCAACCCACCGGAGATCTATACCTCCTACCATATAACGCCTCACACGGTGCCAACTGAATGTTGGACTGATAACTGTTGTTATAAGCAAACTCCGCCAATGGCAAGAACTGATCCCAAGACACTTCAAACTCGATCATACACGCACGGAGCATATCTTCAAGAATTTGAATAGTGCGCTCGGACTATCCGTCCGAGGGTGAAATGTTGTGCTCAACTCCACTCGAGTGCCTAACTCCTACTGCACGGCTCTCCAGAACTGCGATGTAAACTGAGTAACTCTGTCTGAAATAATAGAAACTAGAATACCATGCAGACGGACGATCTCTCGGATATAAATCTCTGCCAACCGCTCTGATGAATAAGTGTACACACAAGAATGAAATGAGCGGACTTGGTCAGCCGATCCACAATAACACAAATGGCATCAAAATTCCTCAAGGTCCGTGGGAGTCGAGACACAAAGTCCATGGTGATGTGCTCCCATTTCCACTTCGGAATCTCTATCTATTAAAGCAACCCACCCGGGTGCTGATGCTTATACTTCACCTGCTGGAAGTTGAGGCATCTAGACACATAACAATCTATATCTTTCTTCATCCGCCTCCACCAATAGTGCTGCCTCAAGTCCTGATACATCTTCGCGGCACCCGAATGTATGGAATACCGCGAACTATGGGCCTCTACTCGAATAAACTCTCAAAGCCCATCAACATTGGGCATACAAATCCGGCCTTGCATCCTTAATACCCCGTCATCTCTGATGGTCACATCTCTGGCATCTCCATGCTAAACCTTGTCCTTAAGGACAAGTAAATTAGGGCATTCATACTGCTGCTCCCTGATACGATCAAATAAGGAAGACTGGGAAACCACACAAGCTAGAACCCGGCTGGGCTCCGAAAGATCTAATCTCACAAACTGGATGGCTAAGGCCTGAACATCCATCGCCATAGGCCCCTCTGAAGCTGGTAAATATACCAAACTCTCCGCCCAATGACTTAAGACATCCTACACCACATTGGCCTTGCCCGTGTGATACAAGATAGTGATATCATAACCCTTCAGCAACTCTAACCACCTCCTCTGACGTATATTTAGATCCTTTTGTTTGAGTAAGTGCTGCAAGCTGCGATGGTCAGTATAGATCTTACAAGGAACACCATACAAATAATGACGCCAGATCTTCAAGGCATAAACAATGGCAGCTAACTCAAGGTCGTGGATTGGGTAATTCTTTTCATATATCTTTAACTGTCTGGACACGTAGGCAATCACCCTACCGTCCTGCATCAATACCGCTCCAAGGACAACTCTCGAGGCAGCACAATAGACAGTATAAGACCCCGAACCGGTAGGCAACATCAAAATTGGGGTTGTAGTCAAAGCTGTTTTGAGCTTCTGAAAGCTTACCTCACACTCCTTTATCCACTGAAATGGGGCACCCTTCTGGGTCATTCTAGTCATAGAGGTCGTAATCAATGAAAATCCCTCCACGAAGCGATGGTAGTAGCCCTCCAAACCAAGGAAACTGCGAATCTCTGTAGTTGAGGATGGCCTTGACCAACTCTGTACGACCCTATCTTCCTCGAATCCACCCGAATACCCTCACTCAAAATCACGTGGCCTAAGAATGCCACAGAACTCAGCCAAAACTCACATTTTGAGAACTTTGCATATAACTTCTTCTCCCTCAAGGTCTGAAGGACGGTCCTTAGGTGCTGCTCATGATCTTCCCAACTCCGGGAATACACCAGAATATCATCAATAAAAATAATAACGAACGAGTCAAGATATGATCTGAACACACTGTGCATCAAATGCATGAAAGCTGCTAGGGTATCTGTCAGCCCAAATGACATAACAAGGAACTCGTAATGACCATACCGAGTCCTGAAGGCACTCTTCGGGATATCTGGTTCCCGAATCTTCAACTAATGGTAACCCGAGCGCAAGTCAATATTAGAAAACACCTGTGCACCCTGAAGTTGGTCAAACAGATCATCAATACGAGGTAAAGGATAAAGGTTCTTCACGGTAACCTTGTTCAACTGGTGATAATCAATACATATACGCATAGAACCATCCTTCTTCTTCACAAACAAGACAGGAGCACCCCACGGTGAAACACTAGGTCGAATAAAACCCTTATCAAGCAATTCCTGCAACTGATCCTTCAACTCCTTCAACTCAGGAGGAGCCGTATGGTACAAAGGAATGGAAACCGGCTGAGTGCCCGACAACATATCAATGCCAAAATCAATGTCTCTATTAGGCAGCATACCCGGAAGATCAGCTTGAAACACATCGGGATAATCCCGTACCACTGGAACTGAATCAACAGAAGGGGTATCAGCACTGATATCTCTTACATAAGCTAAGTACGCGACACACCCCATCTCAACCATATGCTGAGCTTTAAGGAAAGAGATAACTCTACTGGGAGTGTGATCTAAAGTACCACTCCACTCAATATATGGAATACCTGGCATAGCCAGCATCACGGTATTGGTGTGACAATCAAGGATAGCAAAATGGGGCGAAAGTCCATGCCCAAAATAATGCTAAAATCAACCATACCGAGTAATAATAAATCTGCTCTGGTCTCAAAACCACGAATAGTAACCAAACATGACCGATAAATACGATCTACAATAAAAGAATCCCCTATAGGAGTAGAAACATAAACGGGGGCACTCAAAGAATCCCAAGGCACACCCAAATGCGAAGCAAAGTAAGAAGACACATAAGAGTAAGTATATCCCAGATCGAATAGAACCGATGCCTCTCTGTGACAAACCAGTATAATACCTCTAATGACAGAGTCGGAGGCAATAACCTCGGTATGAGCAGGAATAGCATAATATCTGGCCCGATCCCTCTCTCGAGGGCGATGTCTTTCTCCCCGACCTCTGCCCATAGTTGGCTGGGCAGGTGGGGTAGCAGCTGGAGCTGTGATCATGGCCTGAGAACTCTGAGGAGCACGCTGTGGCTGAGCAGTCTTTGAAGATGCACCCCTACCAAGTCTGGGGCAGCCCCTAACAATGTGGCGTGTATCAACACACTCGAAACAAGATCTGGGAGGACGTGGTGGCTGTGACTGACTAGGGGTAGGTCTGCTGGACTGACCTCTGAAGCACCCCGCATAGGAAGCACGCTAGAAACTGGAGGTGCATATTAAGGCTCCTGATGTGTAGGCGGATCTGGAGTACTATTGGCTGTTGGAAGAGCTGAATAGATGGGGCGACCTGCATAACCTCTACGATAACGACCTGCTGATGGGGTACGGGCACTAGAGTAGTAACCCGACTCTCAAGACCTCTTGGCCTCCCTCTCCCCTCGCTCCTTGGCGAGCATACCCTCAATCTTCCTAGCAATGCTCACTACCTGGTGATAAGGAATGTCCATCTCCAATTCTCGAGCTATGCTAGATCTGATGGGTGGGATAAGACCTTCAATAAACGTGCGGCCTCTCTCCTGAACTGTAGCAACCAAGGTCGGTGCATGCCTAGCCAATCTGGTATAGCGGATAGAATACTCTGAAACGGTCATAGTACCCTGGTGCAAATGCTCAAACTTTGTGCGCGATGCGTCCCTGAGACTCTAGGGGACAAACTCTCTCATGAACATATCTGAGAACAGGGTCCAAGTCAATGAAGCAGCCTCGACTGGACTGTCTATCTCATAAGTGCACCACCAATCGTAGGTGGCTCCCCGAAGCGGAAAAGTAGTGAAAGAAACCCCGCTGGACTCCACTATGCCCATAGTGCGAAGAATACGGTGAAACTACTATAGCAATCCCAAGGCATTATCTGATGCTAATCCACTGAATACTGGGGAATCATACTTCTTGAACCTCTCAAGTCTCTGATGCTCGTCCTCTGAAGCAGCTGACCCGTCCTCAGGTTGAACTGGCACTGCAGGCTGTGCGAAAATACTCTCGGGAGCCTGCTCAACCTACACTTACTGCTCAGGAGTGCAGACAGCGGGAGTCTGTGCTCCTCCCCCGGCCTAGGATGTGGCTGCAGCAAGGGGAAGCAACCCTGTCTGAGACAAGGTGGTATACATACTCATGAACTGAGCTAAAGTCTCTTGGAGAGATGGAGTAGTAGTGGCAATAATAGGCGTGCCAAGTGCCTGAGCTCCGACTAGATATGCTGGTGGTACCTCGCCGATAGCTTGTGCAGGATCTGACTGCATCACGTACGCATCCTCGACCTCTCCCCCGGCTCCGGCTCCGGCCCCGGCATCTGACGGATACAGTTGGGGGTGTGGGTGCCTGATCATCTCGAGTAGTACGTGTCCTCACCATCTGTGAGAGAATAGAAGTCAAAAGTTTAGAATTGATGTCAAAAATATCGAACGACAAGGAATTCAAATGAAATGAAGATTTTTTCCTAAGTAGCTACACAGCCTCTCGTAGATAAGCACAGACGTCTCCGTACCGATCAGCAAGACTCTAAATAATCGGCATGTGTTCCATGACTCCTATGACCAAGAGCTCTGATTCCAACTTATCACGACCCTAGTTCGCCCTCTGTGAAAATGTCATGATGGCATCTAGTCCCTACGACTAGGTAAGCCTAACAATACGGAAAATAATATAACTTGCGGAAACATTTAATTAAACCAAGCAAAGTTAGAAGGAAACGGTATATAAGTGCCACTTGGCATATACAACTCAAAAAATAAATCGCAAAAGTCTAAAATCTCATCCCCAAAACCCAAAAACTCATGGGAACCACAGGCTAATAGAAATGTAATACACTGCTCTAACTCCAAAATGTCTAAACAACAGAAAAAAAAGGATAGATCAACTACTAAAACTGGAAAAAAATAGAGAATCCTGGTCTGCTGACGCGGCCGATATACCTCGAAGTCTCTGCTAGATATCTCTGCCTCGAGCATAGTGCGCCTGGGTGGAGGTACCTGAATTTGCACATGAAAAACATGCACAGAAGGGTCATGAGCACACCACAGCAGTACTCAGTAAGTGCCAAGCCTAACCAAAGTTGGGTAGTGACGAGGAAGGTCAGGGTCCTACTGAGGTTAAACAATATAATATGAATTAACAATATGAAAACTGACAGTAATAATGAGAACAACAGTGAGAATAGACAGGTTAAACAGGGGAATAACAATTACACAAAGAACAGAGTAAATACGAAATATGTACAGCTCAATACCAAATGGTGACTATGAGGATCTCCCAGGATACCGTCTTGTAGTCCTTTTCTTAACTGTCCAGTAGATCTCCTGGGACACCATCCCATAGTCCATCGCATGTGTAAATCCGAAGGATCTCCCGGGATACCGTCCCGTAGTCCAACTATCAAAGTGCAGGGGGATCTACCGGGAATCTAACCCATAGTCTAAAAGTAAAAGTGCAGGGGGGGTCTACCGGGAATCTAACCCGCAGTCCCAAAGTAAACAAACAGGGGGGAGCTACCAGAATCCCACATCCGCAGTCCCAATGTAAATTCACAACCACAACCAGAGGATACTCAGGAATGAAGTACAAAGACAAGCAATAAGTAGAAGTACAAAGACAAGCAATAACTAAACATGCTTTTCTAATCTAACACAGGTTATAATTGCGATTAAAATAAGACAAATATGAAGGAAACTCAATGTCAATTTCTTAAGTAAAAATCGGGTTTTCAAAAATTAGCTCAAGTACGCGCTCATCACCTCACGTACAAGGCACTCAAATACCAAATATCAAATCCTAAGGGGAAAAGGTCCCCCCCACATAAGGTTAAACAAGCTACTTACCTCGAACCGACACAAAATCAACTAGAAACCACGCCTTTGCCCTGAGTATCCGACTCCAAATGGCCCAAATCTATTCAATTTAATTACACATTGTAAATAACATCGCAAGCAAATGATTCTACTAATTAATTCAAAGCTAATGCGTGAAATTAGGTAAAATGACCAAATTGCCCTCAAATTGCCCCTAGGCCAATATCTCAGAATCGGATAATTTTTATATTTTCAGAACCCTCGTACTCTCACGAGTCTAACCATATAAAAATCTCCCAAATCGGAGGCCAAATCCCCACTCAAAACTCCCTTATTTGGTCTAAGAAGTTTCTTCCATTTTTTCCCAATTTTGGTCCTCAATTCAAATTTAAATGATGGATTTAACTACATATTGATGAAATATAACTAGAAGGGATTAAAGAAACGTTACCCAATAATCTCATCTTCTAGCTCCTCTCAAGATCGCCCTCTCCCGAGCTCAAATTTGATTTTTCTAACTTTTGAAAACTAACCCTCAAAATCTCTATTTCTGAACAGTGATTTCTGCTTCTGCGAACAAGGAACAGCATCTACGGTCCCACTTTTGCGGAAACCATGCCGCTTCTGCGGTTTTCAATAACCAGTCAAGGGACTGCATCTGCGATAATAACATCGCATGTGCGGAACCGCATCTGCGGGAAATCTTCCAAGTTTTCAGCTGCTGCAACACTTCTCTTGACTGGGCCTCCAAAATACATTCCGAACATGCTTCCAACCCCGAAATCACCTAACAGATCTAACGGAACCATCAGATTCCCATTCCGAGGTCGTCTTTACACTGTTCTGACTACGACCACTTTTCAACACTTAAGCTCTAATTTAGGGACTAAGTGTCCCAAAACTCTACACCGAATGGGGGATCGGGGCATTAATTCTTAAGACCACCGACCGGGTCATTACAGAATGCAGCTCTAAAGTCCATTCCAAAGAAGTTCCATATGCCGGATATACCTAAATACAATAGGACAACCGTTCCTAATGAACACGTCACTTCGTACACATGCGGGATTAAAGGAAATGACTTAAATGATGATGATATCGATTCGATTTTGTTGTAAAAGTTTGGGGTAACTTTTTCAAAGGGAGAAATGATTTGGTATCACAACCTTCCACCAAATTCCATCGACTCATTTTCCATGTTAGCAGATGCCTTCGTGAAGGTGCACATGGGGCCATAAAGGTCGGAACAAGGAAATCGAACATTTTAAAGATAAGACAGAGGGGTGATGAAATGCTAAAGGAGTTCGTATCCCAATTTCAAATAGAACGCATTGAGTTGCCGCCGGTCACAGATAATTGGTCCGCTCAAGCTTTCAGCCAAGGGTTGAATGAGCGAAGTTCGACATCATCACGACAGTTAAAACAAAATTTGGTCGAGTATCCAGCTGTAACCTAGGCCGATGTGCAGAATCGATATCAAGCAAAGATCAGGGTCGATGATGACAAGTTAGGAGCCCCTTCCGGGTGAAGACATCCAAACAAGTTAGCAGTTAAAGCTAAGAGGGATATCGATAGGGAACCAAGGTCGAACAGGTAGCGATATTAACCATATACCGCGGATCGAAGCACTCAGGATGCAATCCCCCCGGAATGACTGAAGAAATGATCGAGGACAAAATTCTCAGGGACTTGTGAGCATAAGCGGTTTTAATAAGCATGTTGATCCCGTGGAGGCACCTCAATTATTGGAATATAACTTTAGCATTGATGCATCAAGCATTGTATCAGCAATCGGAAGGATCAAAGATACTAGATGGCATAGACCCATACAAACTAATCCTTCCTAAAAAAAACCCAAATTTGATGTGCAAGTGTCATGGCACGTATGGTCACAAGACCGAGAATTGCAGGAATCGAGGGAGGAGGTAGCTCGTCTATTCAACGAAGGCCGCCTTCGAGAGTTCCTCAGCGATTGATCCAAGAACCATTTTAGAGACAGAGACGCCAATAGGAATAATGAAACGAGATTAGGTGCAAAGGTATCTATTACTAGGGAGAAGAGGACCCGAGATTAGGTGCCCGAGGGCTTCTTATCATTCAATGATGAAGAAGCAAAAGGCATTTCTCAATCACACAATGATGCTCTGGTAATTTCTATCCTATTAAATAAAGTTCGAGTTAAGCATGTTTTAGTGGATCTGGGTAGTTCGGCGAATATCATCCGATCGAGGGTAGTGGAGCAACTCAGCCTACAAGATCAAATTGTACCTGTAGCTCAGGTCTTAAATGGCTTCAACATGGCAGGTGAAACAACTGAAGATGAGATTACTCTACTAGTGAAAGTGTCCAGAACCATTCAAGATACCAAGTTCCACGTGATCAAGGGCTCTATGAGGTACAATACCCTACTTGGGAGGCCTTGGATCCACAACATAAGGGCAGTTCCTTTGACTCTTCACCAAATATGAAATTCCCGGCTTCAAATGGCATGAAAACATTATACGGGGAACAACATGTTGTAATGCAAATATTTGTAGTTGACGAGATAATAAAGGTATCAACGTTATCAACCTTGGAAAGGTCGAGCATCAAAGGTAAATAGGAAACCAAATCGCAATCACAGCTACCAGCCTCGACCAAATCTAGAAGTAGGAGATAGAAGAAGAAGAGGAAGATTTTCTGACCCCCTGATCCTTTATTGTACCTCAAGGACTCCGATGCCACCAAATCAACGGTCGAGGAGCTAGAACAGGTTATATTGATCGTGTACCTGCCCGAGCAAAATGTATACCTAGGAACAGGGTCAACCCCCGAAATCAAGAAAAGGCTTATTCAATTTCTTATTGATAACATGGATTGTTTTGCTTGGTCCCATTTAAACATGAAAGGGATCCCACCAGAGATAACAATGCATCGGCTAAGCCTTGACCCCGGGTTCAAACCAGTAAAATAAAAGAGAAGGCCCGAGTCCGAGGTAAAACATGCTCTTAAAGGATGAGGTAACTAAACTTCTCAAAACAGGGTCCATTCGGGAGGTAAAATACCCCCGAATGGTTAGCCAATGTATTCGTATTCCCTAAAAAAGGGAACAAACTTAGAACGTGTGTAGATTAAAAGGATTTGAACAAGGCATGCCCTAAAGACTCTTTTCCACTGCCTAACATCGATCGCATAATCGATGCCACGGCTGGCCACGAGACCCTTACCTTTCTCGATGCCTATTCCGGTTACAATCAAATTCAAATTGAACCCAGAAAACCAGGAGAAGACCTTATTTATCACAAAGTATGTAATATATTGTTACAATGTAATGCCCTTTGGGCTAAAAATGCAGTAGCTACTTATCAACGCCTAATAAATAAGATGTTCGAAGAACATATAGATAAGTCAACGGAAGTTTATATTGATGAAATTCTAGTTAAGTCCCTGCCTGCAGAGGACCATTTGGCTCATTTTCTGGAAATATTCAAGATTTTGAGGAAATATAACATGAAACTCAACCCTGAGAAATATGCTTTCAGGGTCGGCTCGAGCAAGTTCCTAGGCTTCATGGTTTCAAGTCGGGGGATCGATATCAACCCCAATAAAATCAAGGCAATCAAAGACATCACCATAATGGACAACATAAAGCCACAGATTTTTCTCTTTACACAAGAAGAAGAATGATTTCACCTGGACCCCGGAGTGGCAACAAGCATTAGAGGAATTAAAATGATACCTATCGAGCCCACCATTGCTTCACACCCCGAAGGTAGATGAGAAACTCTACTTATATTTGGCGGTGTCAGAAATCGCGGTAAGTGGTGTCCTAGTTCGATAAGACCAAGGTGCGAAATTTCCCATTTACTATGTAAGCAGAACCTTAGTGGAAGCAGAAACTAGATATCCACACTTAGAGAAATTAGCACTTACACTAATAAGTGCTTCTAGAATGTTAAAACCATACTTTCAATGTCACCCTATAGGTGTGTTAACTGCTTACCCACTTTGTAATATTTTGCACAAACCCAAACTTTCGGGTCGATTGGTTGTGAGTACATAATTTTTGCCCTATATGAAATACTCCTACAGAATCCCAAGGAATTAGATTTTTTCTTTTAATTATTTGCCATTTTAGGAATTTTTATAGAATTGTCTTAATTATTTGTATTTCTTCTGTGCATGTTTAATTTTTATTTAAATCATAAAATTAACAAAAAAATTGACTCATTTTGCATTTTAACTTTTTAATTTTAAATTTTGCACTTTTTCTTTTAATCTAGGAGTTAATTAATTTTTGTAAATACTATGATGAGTAATTAGCTTAATTTGGTAAATTATTTTAGTTAATTTAGGTTTAAATTAATTTGAAAAGGAAAAGAAAAAGAAAAGAGAAGAAAAAACAATTGGAAATTAGGAAATATGGGGGAAAAAAGAGAGAATAAGGCTGTCATGTAATAGCCCAGAGTTGCAAAGCTCAACCCCTCTCTTCTCATTAATCAATTCCCGGCCCAAAACCCAGTCCCACACCCGGTCCAAGCCTTCAGCCCCCAAGACCCTTGAAATGGCGTAGTATGGGAACGAGACTACGTCGTTTGAATTCGAAGTTTTAAAAGCAATCCAGGCCCTTCATTTTCTTTCATCTAACGGCCATCAGGGCTTCATCCTAATTACATAAAATTATCCGAAAATCCCTAAAACTAACCTAGGACCCGTGTTCCGTCTTCTCCATCACACCCTTTCTCTCACCACCGTCCGCCACCCGCCAAAACTAGCCAGCGGCGGTGGTTGACCTCCAATCCCCACCAAATTTACACCATAGAATCCCTTTCGTCCCCTTATACCAAATCCACCACCTGTTTCCTTCAAATCATCACAGAACTCCTCGAATTTGAGATTAAAGTTTGGACCTTCGAACCCTAACCTACCCAAATTCATACCAGGTGACCCCCAGTCCTTCCCAAATCCTATCCCTACACCTATTTTCATAAAATCTCAACAAAATTATCTAAAAAGTTCAAGCCCTAATTTTCTCTCTTTTTCTGATTCCGCGCAAGTCCAGAATCGTGTTGACTATAATCTACATTAGTCGATTGCTCTTAACGAGAGCAATCCATTAGCATTATTTTTAGTTTATTCAGAGGATGCCAGATTTTGATGAATTCATCAGATTCTGGTCAAATGTTCACTCCTGTCAATATGTTTCATGTTGTCATGACATTCCGGCAATTTGGTATTTTTTCCTCCCCCTTCTTACTGATTTCATGCATTGTAGTATTTTTTGCTTTCATTTATTTATTTTTATTTGTTTCTTTATTTTGGCTTGTTTTCTTTAGTAGTCGAGTTCATTTTAAGTTGATAGTTAAAATAAGCTCAAGACTAAAATCTGAATTGTTTGATTTGTTTTATATTTTTTGGATTTGATTCTTTTTTTATGATCTTGTTTAATCATTTTTGATTGTTCGAGTTCTCATATTAACTATGGTCATCATTGACCTAGTTAAAAGACTTGTTCATTTGAGTCTTTGTTTAATTTGATCCAGGTTAGTAATTGGAGGGTAAATAATAGAGGTTTAAAGGGTTGTTTAGGAAATTAGGCAAGGGGAATCTTTCTCAACTGCTTGGGGAAATTTCTAGGAATGTGGGGTTGGGCTTGTTTTATCAAGTAGACTTTACTTTTGGATTTTGAAATGAAAAAAATGAAAATTAGGGAAGGGGCAATAGGTAAAACATAAAATCATTTTTGCTTCCCTAAAGTCTCTCTATAAGAAGCATGTTTCCTCCTTTGTGAAGGGAGATTTTCAGAGATTGATATGCTGAAAAACCTAGAAACGACTGAGCATTTTAGACTCTGAAAAATACTGAAAATTGCTTGAAATTTGCTTGGTTTTTGCTCTTTGACTTCCATTGTTGGTAAGTTTTTCTGAAAACTTGGAAGAACTGTGTTAATATGGGTTCAAAAATGGTGTAAAAGCTAACTGTGAGTTGTTGTTGGTTGGTATGTTAAGATCGCTGTTTGATTACTAGCTTCTTGCTGAATTACAGGTTATTTTTTGTTTGTTTCAGGTGTGTTTCGAACTTTGAAAGTGCCATATGAAGCTGGAGCTTCAATATGCTAAATAAAAATGAGATTTCCTTATAGATTTTGTCTTCTTCAGTTTGACATTACTTGTATTAATTAGTTTGGGAGTCAATATTTTTAGTTGTAATTAAATAATAGCTTCAACACCTATTCCCTAGTAGGATTCAAATTTCGAGTGTTTAAACATGAACTTGTATAGTGTTCTATCTTGGACTGTGCTAAAATATGGTTGTAAGGCTGTCAATTGAGTTTGGACAGCTCAATATTTGACATGTTTGATATGAAATCAGTAAGCATTCATTTTTTTAAGATCTGGAGTTGGACAAGTTCAAATCCATGCTAGTACACGAATTCTTTCTGAAATCATGTTAGTGTTTTGGTTGAAATTCAAATTCTATTATGTTAAATGATGAAACAATTTGTATATGAGTTATTATAACATTAGGGGTTGTATATTCATTATAGAATGTGATTTGGCATCAAAAATATGCTTTGCATCTGTTTAAACTTGCAAGAACTGTCAGTATTTGTTTTAATCTCAAGATTTTCATGAAGAAATGTAGTTTGCCTCAATTAATTGTGTTGAATCACGTAACTGGGCCTTTGGCGTTGGCCCGGTTATGTCAAATGGCCCCTAAATTTTTATTTATGCGTTCTGGGCTTCATGTGAGCCCGGTCCCCCCTTGTGTTTTGATATGTAAGCTTTCAAGAGAAAATTGGGACTGCTGCCAGCCTAGGCCCTTCAACCAACCTAACACTTGTTTTCTTTTAACGCAAGCCCAATAATTGTTAAGTTAGTTTGAACATTAGTTTAGAATAAATGCAAATTCCTTTAGTTTTCTTTAATTAATTAGACTCCTTTAATTAGGTTAAGGTGTGCCGTATTAGCCAAACATACAAATCATGGCCTTCAAGGACTAAATTAAGAAACCCTTTTAATAGAAGTAATTCTAGACGCGCCATGCCAAATAGAACCCCTAAGCCCATGGCCCTCGTATAATTAACATTAACTCTTTAAAATTGAGGTGTGTCATCAATTGAATTTTCCATGGCCCTCAGAAAACCATATTTTTAGTTTGAACAATCGTAGTTTGCTTTAGGCCCGATTTAGATTAGTATTGCGATTATGTATACGTTCGCATAACATAATTGCAAATTTAACTCTAAAAAAGACTCGAGGGATGCCTTCGCACAACTTCAACCAAAATTTCTTAATAAATCAATAAAAGCATTATTAATCGTGGACACTTTCACGTGACATGATTTTGACGCGCCAAAAGAAAAGAGTATACGTACGCGTAACTCAATTCTTTAATTACGAATAATTCAAGTGATTTAAAAGCGGTAAAAAGATAAATACACATAGGTTCTAAAAATGAGTAGTTAAACAATTTAAGCCAAGTAATAATCACTAAGCGACCGTGCTATAACCACCGAACCCGGGAATATCTAACACCTTCTCCCGGGTTAACAGAATTCCTTATCTAGAATTTCTGGTTTGCAGATTATTTAAAAATAAAACTTCCTTGATTTGGGATTTAAAATAAACCGGTGACTTAGGACACTATAATTTATTTCAAGTGGTGAGTCTGAATTAACTAAATAATCTCATCTCGATTAATGTCACTTTAATTGGAAAAACTCCCTTATATACCCCTTCAGGTGGTGTAAAAAGGAGGCGTGACATTGGTCGAATGGGCCATCGAACTCAATGGGTAAGATATCGAGTATCAACCCCAAACGGCCATCAAGTCTAAAATTTTATCGGACATCATGGTCGATTTCATGACAAACCTCGTACACGAAGTTGAAAAGGAACTTTTGTTAAAATTGGGCACATCATCGGGCGTATGGACCCTTTTCACAGATGGCCCTTCTAATTTGAAGGGGTCAGGGCTAGGCATTATTTTGAAGCCACCCACAGGTAGCACTATTAGGCAGTCTATCAAAACTTCTAGGTTGACTAACAATTAAGCTGAGTACGAGGCCATGATTGCAGGTCTCGAGCTAGCTAAAAGCTTGCGGGCAGAAGTCATTGAAGGAAAATGTGACTCTTTGTTGGTGGTGAACCAAGTAAACAAATGCTTCGAAGTTCGAGAGGATAGAATGCAAAGGTATTTGGACAAGCTATAGGTAACTTTGCACCGCTTCAAGGAGTGGACTCTAGATCAAGTACCTCGAGAACAAAACAGCGAGGCCGATGCACTTGCAAATTTGGGATCATCAGTCGAGGAAGATGATATCATCTCGGGGACTATCATCCAATTATAAAGATCTGTGATCGAGGGGGGTCATGCGGAGATAAACTCTACAATCTTGACCTGGGATTAGAGGAATAAATATATTAAATATCTAAAGAACGAAAAGCTCCCATCGGACCCTAAAGAGTCGAGAGTCCTTCGAACCAAAGTTGCCCGATTCACATTGGATGAAGATGGAACATTATACAGAAGGACGTTTGATGGACCATTGGTGGTATGTTTAGGGAAGAGGGATACCGATTATGTTTTACGAGAGATATATGAAGGCACTTATGGGAACCACCCCGACACCGAATCTTTGATTCACAAAATCATTAGAGCAGGGTACTACTAGGATAGCATGGAAAAAGACACTAAGGAGTTTGTTCAAAAATGTGATAAATCTCAAAGGTTTGCACCGATGATCCATCAGCCCGGATAACAACTTCATTCAGTCCTCTCCTCATGGCCATTCATTAAATGTGGGATCTTCGTGCCTCTGCCAACGACCCCATGTAAAGCTATATTTATTTTATTTATAACTGACTACTTTTCTAAATGGGTGAAAGCATAGGCCTTCGAGAAGGTTAGAGAAAAAAAAGTTATAGATTTCGTCTAGGACCACATTGTGTGTCAATTCGGGATACCTGCTGAAATTGTATGCGAAAACAGAAAGCAATCCATCGGCAGTAAGGTAATGGAGTTCCTCGACGAACACAAAATAAAAAGAATCTTATCTATGCATGTGAGCACGTGATATTGCCCTATATGAATTACTCCCACAGATTCAAAATAAAATAATTTTTTCCATTTTTTGAAATTTCATGGATTTTTGTTGCATTTTTTTTGTTATTGTTTGCATTTGTCTGCACATATTAATTTTGTTTAATTCATGAAAAATACAAAAATATTTGCATTTTTATTTAGGATTTAATTTTACATTCCTTTAGAGTAAATAGCAAATTAGTCATTTTCTAAAAAGTGGAAAATCACAAAAAATAACTTATTTTTGCACTTTTAATTTTAGTTTTATTTTTTGGAGTTTTTCCTTTAATTTTGGTTTTTAATTAATTATGGTTTTATTATTTAGATTTAATCATTTGAATTTGGTAGGATAATTTGATTTAGGAATTAACTTAGGTATTATTTTTAATTTTTGAAAAGAAAAAGAATTTTGGAAAATGAAAGAAAAAGAAAGGATATTGAAGAAATCAGATTTTTTGGGCCAAAACTTGAAATTGCCCAAGCCCAAACAAATATTCCCTTAAAGCTGTCCAAATATCAATTGACCCAGCCCAGAATCTGTTTCCTACCCGGTCCAATCTCCACCATAATCAAAACGACACCGTTTCGTCCATTTTGATCTGGACCGTCGATCTCAGTTGATCAAACGGTCCGGAACTGATTCTATTTTAGTATTTAAATGTCAGAAACCCACCCCCTCTCTCATCGTCTCTCTCAATCCCATTCTCAGAGACAACCAGCCCAAACCCTAGTCCACTGCCCTTTTTTTCACCACATCCGCCTGGCGGCGCCACCTCCAAACTACCCCAAATTAATACTCTAAAATCCCTCACGACCCCCTCGTACTAAATCCACAACTCTTTTCCCTCGAATATTCCTCTAACTCCTCGAATTTTAAATTGGAGCATGAACCCTAAATTTCCAACACTCGAATTTGCGAGTTTTTGTTGAAGATTTGAGGTCAAATTTGTAAGAACGTGATTTTTGTCCTACATGAAGATAACTCCTAAAAATATATCAAAATAATTTTTATTGATTTTTTAGGAATTTTCCTTTATTTAGTCGCATTTCAAGCATTTTAATATTTTAAAATCAAAATAATAAATACCAAAAAAATATCTTACATAGCATTTAGATTTTATCGGAAGTCATTTGGTTTTCATAAAAAATTAAAAATAAAAAAAAATTCATTTTTACCCCTCTTCCTTTTGTTGATTTTTCTCTTTTAATTTAGGATTAAGTAGAATTTATAATTTTCATAATTAGTATAATTTTAGATAATTTAGGTTTTTAATTCTAGGATTTTTAATATAAAAAAATAAGATAAAAAGAAATTGGGAATAAAAAAAATTGGAAGAACCTTCCCCTCCCCCAAAACACTTCTCACAAATACCTTCCCCAAAACATATGTCCCCCCAAAACACTTCTCCCCATATGAGACCTCCCCCCAAAATTATTTCCCCACAAATACCTTCCCGCAAAAATGTTCCCCCACATAAAACCTTCCCCAAACTACTTCCCCACATAACACCCTACCCGACACACTCTATAAAACCATTTTCTATACAAAAAAAAGGGCTGAACACGAACGACCCTTGGTCTCGTTTTCCTGAAGCTAACACACACAAGAACACCCTGATCCAACCGTTTCCAGATCTCAAACGTTCGGCTTCCATTGCCAGCGAGATTCGGGCGAGCTTCGCCAGGATTTGGCGGAAACAATCCTTTTCTCATCTCAAAACGGAACTAAAAATCAGTGGAACAACAGCCATCCACACCTCAATTTATTCTCCTTTGTACCAGCTGAATCTCACACGAAAAGAGGTTATCCAGTTGACAGTTCTGCTCGTCGACTTTGTTGTTCTTTCTCATTGGATTTCAGAATCAAGGGTTGTGTATTTGCTGTTTCTTTCCATTGTTATATTGAAGAAAATTCTCCTAACAGGTATATTCTTGTTCATTCATACATCTGGTTAGTCCACACTACGCGTGTGTTTACCAATCATCATGTTCGATTAATAAAGTCGCATCCACCTTTGTTCATACTCTAATGTTTTCTGTTTGTTTATTGTCTAGATTTGTTGATTTTTATTTTAGTTTCAGCATGAAATGGGATATGGTCTATGTTAATGTCGAACTATATTTACTCTTCGATGCATCTGTTTGGTGTTGTGGGCTGCATATTGATTAGTTTGATGCGTTATTTGGATACTAATGTTGTAGTGATTATTTTTTCTAAAAGTCTCTGTTGCAATGCTTCTATAGATAGTGAGGTTTTGGCTTTAGTTATTAATCCTCTTCTGAAAGATAGAACTTCTTTATCTTATTTTTATTATTTAAAATGAAAAGGACATTAAAATTTTGATTGAGAGTTTCATTCATTAGCAGGCCAATGTTCGGTTTTGGCAACTAGATAGTGGACTGTACAGGAGACTATGATAAATAGACTTTCTAAAATTGAAAGATAAGGCTTTATTTTAAGAAATAGATTAAGTTGTTTGTATTTTGAATTTGACGAGTTGGCTAGCTTGCCATTTGATCCATGACGGTTAATAACTACAAATTCCTTTAGCTATTGATGATTTGTAATGTACATGATTCTATAAAGTATAATAGCAACTAAGTAATGCTTTTCTCTCACAATAAACCATTCCATAGCTTTGGACATTCTCAACAAATCTCCAACCTAGAAAATAATTAACTTGCACATCCGTAGTTTGTCTTAGTTGAGTAACGTCCTTAAAGATAGGTCGAGGTGCGCCGCGCCAAATATAATAACAATCGCGCGACCCTTATTAATCATTTCGTTAAAAATATTTAAAATTAGGGACGCGCCATATAGCAAACTTCCATGGCCTCCCGCAAAGTTAATAACGCGTTAGTTGCTTTAGGCACGATAGTTTAATTATCTTACCTTCTTAAACTCGGGTGCACATATATGTGACCCAACTCCAAATCCCAACGAAGTTAAAATATGTTGAAAATTACGGGTGCATTTATGTGACGTGGTTCGAGACGTTTTTTAACGACGTTGCAATCTTTTTTAATAAAAAATAATAATAAAAGCGGTTAAAAGCTAAAAATTACACATAGGCTAAAACATGTTCTAAAATCAGATAATAGGCCATTTACAATAGTTGAGCGACCATGCTACAACCACGGAACTCAAGAATGCCTAACACCTTCTCCCAGGTTAACAGAATTCCTTACCTGGACTTCCAGTTCGCGGACTGTTAAACAGAGTCATTCTTTTCCTCGATTCGGGATTCAACCGGTGACTTGGGACACCATAAATCTCCCAAGTGGCGACTCTGATTTTTAATAATAAATTCCGTTCCGATTGTCCTTTAAGTGGAAAAACTCCTTTATGCCCTTGCGGGTGTAGTGAAAAGGAGGTGTGACAGCTCTGGCGACTCTGCTGGGGACACAAACCCAGAACTTCGGTTCAGGGTTTAAGAAGTCGAGCTTAGAATAATTGTTATGTTTGGCTTTATCTGATTTGCTTATATGTTTCATACCTTATGTTCTAAATGCTTTAACGCTTTGATATTATTTGAACTGTATATATAAACTGTGCCGAAACCCTTCTCTTCTCACCTCCGGGGATGTACTTACTAGTTGAGACACCCTATTCTGTTAGTGTCAATACCTTGAAATAAGAAAGAGGTCGGACAAGTTACTAAGCCGGATGGCCTTTTGGTTCCCGGTACGTTGCTCCCTCCTTGACTCGAGTTGTCCGCTCGGGTACACAGTCTAGGATATATACCTAGGTTTTAAACCTAGAATAACTTGACTCCATGCCGGATCCCTAGTAGGAGCGCTTATCTGCATCACATGCATATGACTAGGGGACTCAACACAGGGGTTGGGTCTGTCTAGGACAGGAAACCGGATATGAAACGACCACCATGATGCATTTTACGTGTTGCATTTATTTTTCTCGGACCCGCATGCTGACCGGCTTGAATATTTAGGAAAAGTGAAAAGAAATAATAGTGTAGAGAGTTAGTTACATGATTTAGCAAAAACTAATGTCCAAGTAACGCTGTAACTCTGCCGAATTTTTGAGAAAAAGGAGAAAAGAGAAAGAAAATATTGACAATGAAAAATAAAGAGGGTAAGGTGTGAAAATAAAGCTAGTGGGGCCCATTTATATTTTTTTTATATTTTGTATAGGAAAAGAAAAATATGAAAAATCCAAAAAAAAAAGATTTTGCATTAGATCATTTTTCGAAAACCAAAAAAGGGGGAAAAGAAAATTCAAATAGATTTTACATTTTTTATCATTTTCAAGAAAAGACAAAAACATATGTTTAGTTGTTTTTAATTTTCGCCCGTATCCAATCTGCCCGAACTACGCTGGTTTGATTCTCACCGGATGTGAGATATATAGGCAACCTCCATCGGGTCCAACCACCCTTTTTCAAAAATAGCCAAAAAATACCGACATTTTAATTTTTTATCAAAATAAGGCGGGTGACGCCATTCTTGTTGTAAAATAAGCCGAATATCCCCAAAAGGGAGCCGGAAGACTGTTTTTACAAGAACAGTCACCCTGAGTCATTTTAAAGGCCGTATTTGCAAAACCGAGTCTTTGTTGTCTTAAATAAGATTTTTGAAAATAGTCACTTTTCTTTCAAAATAAGTCATTACATGGCCAGTTTTTTTTTAAATAGCTTACAGTTGACATTGAAATCTTCTCAATCTTGCGCAGGCCCATGTCTATGCCGAGTGATGCCCCGTGGACCCCAGGATTTGAAGCTTTAATGTACTCCTAGATTAGTCAAGTCTGTATTTTGCTTTTCGGAAAGAAAAAAAAAACAAAAGAAAAACAAATAGTTTAGTAGTTTTGTAATCGCAGTTGTTATTAATGAAAATCTGAAAATTCCCAAAAAATTATTTCTTTATTTCTCGCGTTTAATTTTGCACTTATTTGCAAAAACTACGCTCGGTCTTATTCATGCGGGGTCATGATACGTAGGCAATCCACGTAGAATTCGACCATAAAAAAAAGATTAAAAAAAGAAGAAAAAAAAAGAAAGGAAAACCACAAAAAGGCAATAGCGAAAAAACAAGAAAGAAAGCAAAGAAAATCAAGAAAGGAAGAAAATAGGAACAAGAGGAGATAAGGGCAAGAGTGAAAAAAAGAAAAGAAAACAAAAAAGGAAAAAGAAGAAAAGCAAAGGAAGGAAAGTGTGCAATTGGAAATAAGGAAATCCAGGATGACACATGTGTCCGATCAAAAGTTGTTGCCAATATGTTACATGCCCTAACGCTAACGTGATGGTGTCATTTTGTCATGTCATTCCAGTTAGGTGGTTGGTTTGTGGTTTCAGAGTGGTAACTCATTTTTACAACACAAGAACAAAAGGCAGTTGGCATCCTGGCAACCCATTCTTACAACACCCGGGCAAAAACCAAAATGAACATGACAGGCCAAGAATCAAATACCAGTATCGTGGGCCCATCAAAAGAGGTGGAAGTGGTTGATGTTAAATAAATGAAGGAAGAGATGTATAAGTTGAGGCAGCAGATAGCCGAGATGCATCAGGCCTGGGCTAAAGGTCAGCCAGTGCCAGTTTATCCTGCCAATCCAGCATATATCCCACCTTTGGCTCAGTCTCACAAGCTTCCTCTTGTGCATGCATCTGCACCTTTCCCTTTCCACCAACAAAGTTATAGAACCACCTCCTATCCTCCCCAGGCTCCACCACCCAAACAAAACCCTCCTCCACCAATTACCCCTGTCTTTGTGGCGCCTCCACCTGCCACATTGCAAAGATCTTCCAGTGAACCGTTGTTTCAAGCTCACGATAGTCAGTGCTATCCTCCTGAGCCTACTTTTAAAGTGCCTGAGCCATATTCTTACACCCCTCACTTCGAGCTCCCGGTGAAAATTAAAAAGCCTCTTAAAAACCCAGAGAAGGAAGAGATGATTCGGAAAATAAAAAGCCTGAAGCAGTCCTTCAGGAACATGAAAGGGTTGGGTGGCCAAGTCAGTGTGGCCTATAAAGATTTGTGTCTATTCCTAGATGTGCAGTTACCCGTAGGGTTCAAAATGTCAAAATTCGACCTGTCTGACGGTCATGGTAACCCGGTGGCCCACCTAAGGGGATTTTGCAGCAAAATGAGAGGGGCCGGTGGGAAAGATAAATTACTGATGGCGTACTTCAGTCAAAGTCTCAGTGGTGCCGCTTTGGAATGGTATACGCGGCAAGATCATGCCCGATGGTACACATGGGACGATTTGGCCCAAGCATTTGCAGGCCACTTTCAATACAACCTTGATATTGTCCCCGATCGACTCTCATTGACCAAAATTGAGAAGAAGCCCGAAGAAAGCTTCAGAGAGTACGAATTTTGGTGGAGGGAAAAGGCTGCAAGGGTCGATCCTCCAATGAAGGAAGGCGAAATGGTGGATTATTTCCTGCAGACTTTGGAGCCTACTTACTATGGTCATCTGGTGTCAGTAGTGGGAAAATCTTTTAACGAAGTAGTGAAAATGGGAAGTATGGTTGAAGAGGGGCTCAAATCCGACAAAATCCTGAGCTATTCGGCAATCAAGGCAACTACTCAACCCATCCAGAGCAGAGGGGTACTGGGAAAGAAAAAGAAAGAAGATGTGGTGGTAGTTGACTCGAGAACTTGGTCCAGGGGCCCATCACCTTATTACCATCAACCCCAACTCCGTCCCCAAACCTACTCCCACACTCCACAGCACTATTACCCACCACGTGGTCCCCACTACTCTGTCCACCATACACACACATATCCCCAACATCCTACCCACGCGCCATAGCGTGCACCCACTCCACAAAATACTTACCCAACTCGAAACACCTACCCACCTCCAATAGCCTACAAGAATTCCCCTGGAGCGGGTTTGCGAGCCAACTAATATTTCAAGCAAGAGAGGGCACAGAAGCAGGGAACTTTCACCCCCATCGGAGAGTCGTATGCAGACTTGTTTGAGAAACTAAAGCATTATAATCTGATTGCACCGGTCCCTCCAAATAAGGTGGACAAGCGTGAAAGAAGCTTTGACCCTTCTAAAAGGTGTGAATACCATTCCAATGCCCAGGGGCACAATGTCAAAAGTTGCCGGGATTTGAAAAGAGAGATATGATTCAGGAAGGGATAATTGCGGTCCAGGACAGTGGCACCCAAAATATTGCACAGAATCCTTTACTTGCACATGACGGTGCACATTTTGTGGGGAAGATCCATGGCGACGGGGAGTATGAGAATCCTCTCGAAAACTTGTTGAATGAAGGTCCCAGTAATTTTGATGGGCAAGCCAGTGGCTAATGTGTCGAATTATGTGGTTGGAAAGACGCTCCATCTCTTGGTTAGCTAGAGTGGAGTTTTGGTGGTTTATTTTGTTGTCATTTCTATTGTCCGAGTCATTTTCAAGGTTGTAATCCGGATATTGTCTGGTGATTCAAACCCTTCTATCTTTTCACTTTGCTTTGTTTAGTCATAATAGCTTGTTTAGTGTCGTCTAGGGATGTAACTAGTTTAGTTTGCTTGTTATGTTGTTTCAACCCTTTCACCGTCAGTCTAATGCAATTCTCTGTTTCCCACCATTTCTACTCAGTTTATTTAGTTCCCTTCTCCTGTTACAAATCTTAGTCTGATGAAACTTTCTCCTAAGATAACAAATGGACCTAGTCTAATGAATCCTTTCCTAGAGTCATAATCCTAGTATGATGAACCTTCTCCTAGAATCTAAATCTGATGAATCTTTCTCCTAAGATAATAAGATAACAAAAAACCTAGTCTGAGGAACCGTCTCCTAGGATCAAAGTCTTAGTCTGATGAATTGTTCTCCTAAGATAGAAAGTCTTAGTCTGATGAATCTTTCTCCTAAGACAACACAAAACCCTAGTCGGAGAAACCCTCTCCTAGGATCAAAGTCTTAGTCTGATGAATGTTTCCTCCTAAGATAGTAAACCTAGTCTGATGAATCTTCTCCTATGATCAAACTTCTCCTATGATCAAAATCTTAGTCTGACGAATCTTTCTCCTCAGATAACAAAAGACCTAGTCTGATGAATTTTCTCCTAGGATCAAAATCTTAGTCTAATGAAACTTTCTCCTAAGATAACCAAAAATTGGCCTAGTCTGATGAACCTTCTCCTAGGGTCTGCATCTTAGTATGATGAATATTTCTCCTAAGATAATAGAAAACTTAGTCTGATGAAGTTTCTCCTAGGATAAAAATCTTAGTCAAATAATTTTACTCACAGGGGACGCACATGCCAATCAATTCTTTAGTTTTTCTCTCACCATCGTATCAATAGCTTAGGTAACAACTCACAAGTCTGTCCAGCCCCAAACTGGGGCAAAAAATTTTCTTTGTTTGTCTATTTTTATTGCAGTTAGGAGCCCACCTGAAGAACAAGGGAATATTTTTCAAGCGTTGCAATCAGGAGCCCACCTAGAGAACAAGGGAATACTTTTCAAGCTTCAGCAGTCAGGCTCTCACCTGGAGAACAAGGGAAGTGCAATTCAAATTTTAGCTTTTAATTTTTAACATTTGATAACATGTTGTACCCAGTTACCAAACTGGGGCAAAAAATATCTTTATTTGTTTATTTTTGTTGCAGTCAGGAGCCCATCTGAAGAACAAGGGAATACTTTTCAAGCATTGCAGTCAGGAGCCCACCTGGAGAACAAGGGAATACTTTTCAAGTTTCAGCAGTCAGACGCCCACCTGGAGAACAAGGGAAGTAAAATTCAAACTTTAGCTTTTAATTTTTGATATTGGATAACATGATGTGCCCAGTCACCAAACTGGGGCAGAAAATTTTTTTTGTTTGTTTATTTTGTTGCAGTCAGGAGCCCACCAGGAGAATAAGGGAATACTTTCGAGCATTACAGTCAGGAGACCACCTGGAGAACAAGGGAATACGTTTCAAGCGTCAGCAATTAGGAGTCCGCCTGAAGAATAGAGGCACATATTTTAAATTTCAGCAGTCAAGCATCATTTGGAGGAATGGCAAAACCTCGCCAATCACAATTCAAGGCAACAACGCTAGAATTCCACCAGGAGAATACAAGACAATAAGAAATAAAAAACCAAGTTTAAAGATATAGATAGAAATTTTGTAACTCGTAGTTGATAGGCTTAGTTAGTCTTTTTCAATTTTGATTTTGATGTAATAATGGGACAGCGGACCGAGCCTCGGATGGAACCTCACTCGACTCTCAACCTCGGTACTCCATCACCTCATTCACTTTCGAACTACATCTGACCTGATTCCTTTATAGCTAAGGATATGTAGGCAACCTCTGAAGCAAGGTTCGGTCAGACAGTTTTTTCAAAAATGTTTCTCATGGAGTTTCAAATAGGAAAAACTCCCTCACAGTGCTCACTTTATCTTTGCCCAAAAAACTCTTCGTGTTTCCGAGCAAAGAGGGACAGCTGTAAGCACGTGATTTTTGTCCTACATGAAGATAACTCCTAAAAATAGATTAAAATAATTTTTATTGATTTTTTTAGGAATTTTCCTTTATTTAGTCGCATTTCAAGCATTTTAATATTTTAAAATCAAAATAATAAATACAAAAAAAAATATCTTGCATAGCATTTAGGTTTTATCGGAAGTCATTTGGTTTTCATAAAAAATTAAAAATAAAAAAAATATTTCATTTTTACTCCTTTTCCTTTTGTTGATTTTTCTCTTTTAATTTAGGATAAAGTAGAATTTATAATTTTCATAATTAGTATAATTTTAGATAATTTAGGTTTTTAATTCTAGAATTTTTAATATAAAAAAAAGATAAAAAGAAATTGGGAATAAAAAAAATTGGAAGAACCTTCCCCAAAATATATTTCCCCCCAAAACACTTCTCACAAATACCTTCCCCAAAACATATTCAACCCCCCCCCCCCTCCAAAACACTTCTCCCCATATGAGACCTCCCCCCAAAATTATTTTCCCACAAATACCTTCCCCCAAAAATGTTCCCCCACATAAAACCTTCCCCAAAACTATTTCCCCACCTAACACCCTACCCCACACACTCTATAAAACCATTTTCTATACAAAAAAAAAAGGGCTGAACACGAACGACCCTTGGTCTCATTTTCCTGAAGCTAACACACACAAGAACACCCTGATCTAACCGTTTCCAGATCTCAAACGTCCGGCTTCCATTGCCGGCGAGATTCGAGCGAGCTTCGCTGGGGACCGGCGGAAACAATCCTTTTCTCATCTCAAGACGGAACTGAAAATCAGTGGAACAACAGCCATCGATACCTCGATTTATTCTCCTTTGTACCAGCTGAAACTCACACGAAAAGAGGTCATCCGGTCGACAGTTCTGCTCATCGACTTTGTTGTTCTTTCTCGTTGGATTTCAGAATCAAGGGTTGTGTATTTGCTGTTTCTTTCCATTGTTATACTGAAGAAAATTCTACTAATAGGTATATTCGTGTTCATTCATACATCTGATTAGTCCATACTACGCATGTGTTTACCAATCATCATGTTCGATTAATAAAGTCGCATCCACCTTTGTTCATACTCTAATGTTTTCTGTTTGTTTATTGTCTAGATTTGTTGATTTTTATTTTAGTTTCAGCATGAAATGGGATATGGTCTATGTTAATGTCGAATCATATTTACTCTTCGATGCATCTGTTTGGTGTTGTGGGCTGCATATTGATTAGTTTGATGCGTTATTTGGATACTAATGTTGTAGTGATTGTTTTTTTTTAAAAGTCTCTGTTACAATGCTTCTATAGATAGTGAGGTTTTGGCTTTAGTTATTAATCCTCTTCTGAAAGATAGAACTTCTTTATCTTATTTTTGTTATTTAAAATGAAAAGGACATTAAAATTTTGATTGAGAGTTTCATTCATTAGCAGGCCAATGTTCGGTTTTGGCAACTAGATAGTGGACTGTACAGGAGACTATGATAAATAGACTTTCTAAAATTGAAAGATAAGGCTTTATTTTAAGAAGTAGATTAAGTTGTTTGGATTTTGAATTTGACGAGTTGGATAGCTTGCAATTTGATCCATGACGGTTAATAACTACAAATTCCTTTAGCTATTGATGATTTGTAATGTAGATGATTCTATAAAGTACAATAGCAATTAAGTAATGCATTTCTCCCACAATAAACCATTCCATAGCTTTGGACATTCACAACAAATCTCCAACCTAGAAAATAATTAACTTGAACATCCGTAGTTTGCCTTAGTTGAGTAACGCCCTTAAAGATAGGTCGAGGTGCGCCGCGCCAAATAAAATGTCAATCGCATGACCCTCATTAATCATTTCGTTAAAAATATTTAGAATTCGGGACGCGCCATTTAGCAAACTTCCATGGCCTCCCGCAAAGTTAATAACGCGTTAGTTGCTTTAGGCAAGATAGTTTAATTATCTTACCTTCTTAAACTCGGGTGCACATTTATGTGACCCAACTCCAAATTCCAACGAAGTTAAAATATATTGAAAATTACGGGTGCATTTATGTGACGTGGTTCGAGACGTGTTTTAACAACGTTATAATCTTCTTTGATAAAAATAATAATAAAAGCGGTTAAAAGCTAAAAACTGCACAAAGGCTAAAACATGTTCTAAAATCAGATAATAGGCCATTTACAACAGTTGAGCGACCGTGCTAGAACCACGAAACTCGGAAATGCCTAACACCTTCTCCCGGGTTAACAGAATTCCTTACCCGAATTTTTGGTTCACGGACTGTTAAACAGAGTCATTCTTTTCCTCGATTCGGGATTCAACCGGTGACTTGGGATACCATAAATCTCCCAAGTGGCTACTTTGATTTTTAATAATAAATCCCATTTCGATTGTCCTTTAAGTGAAAAAACTCCTTTATGCCCTTGTGGGTGTAGTTAAAAGGAGGTGTGACATATTTTAACCTTATTCGTCTGTTTTCATTTGAAAACACACGATTAAGACTCATTTCGGCCGAAATTGAAGGTCTGGGTCCGATTTCAGGATTTGGTCCGAGATTTCTTTGGTATTTCTTTTGTTTTACCATTTGATCTTTAATTTCTATTTTTGTCCTCTTATCATGTACCTCTACCCTTTCTTTTATTTTTTTGATTTTTATTTTCCATTTTTGTTTTTTATTTCTTCACACCGTCTGTATTTGCATTTGAATTTTAGGTTGTGTTAATTATTTGTCATGTCTTGGTGTTAAGTCTGGGTTAGATTTTTGTTTTTGTTGGAGCCCGAACTATTCAAGTCTTTAAGACTCTGCAAGTGTAATACTCAAGAGTTTTTAGGCTTTCAATGATAAATCAGAAAGCCCAAATGGGAAGTGATTTGAATTGTTTTTTTGGAGCCCAGGTCTGGTTTAGTCTTTGGGTCAATTTTGACCCACCTTGTCTTGTTTCAGAGGTAAATAACAAGGATTAAAGGGGTAATCTGGGTTATTTGTGTATGGAATATTTCAGTAATAGACTAGGGAAGCTTCTAGGAAGCTGGGATAGGGGTTAATTTGAAAGTTTAATTTTTGAACTAAGGGTATTAGAGCTAAAATGAAAATATAAAAAGGTGCAAAGTGCAAATCAGATTTCTTTGAAGCTGCCCTAATAGCTTGCCTATAAAGGCACCTTTACTTGACATTTAAGTCAGATTTTTTAGAGATAAAAAGACCCCTGAAAAACAAAAATGGCTCCACTCTTAATTCCTGGCACTTTTCTGGTTGAAATCTACTAAATTGTTGCTGGTTTTGATTTTCTGATCCTGATTGCTTAGTTAAAATTACTGAAAAGTTCCATAGTTGTGCATCTGGGTGGAAAAATGGATTGAATCTAAGTTTAGAAGTCTGATTCAAGTTGTTTGGAGTTGTTTTGAAGTTTGGGTTGGTTTCAGCTGGTTAAGCACTGTTACATTGCTGTTGGTACTACTCTGTTGTTGTTGATCTCTCAATTTCCTATTTCTTTTGCTTTCCAGGAATCTCTTTAGCCCATGAACAACGAGTGACTGTTGAACATGTAACTCAAGTAAAATTCTGATCTAATGCAAGATGCATTTGAATTTAGTTTTCCTGTTTCTCTTGCTGTTTCATTATTCTGTAGTTAGATCTTGAATTAAAAATGTCAGTTAGGCCTTCTCTTTTATTACTTGCATATTCTAAATCCATGTATGAGAATAAGATGTTCTGAATCTGTGAATTTGGGTTTGTAATGACAAATGAATTATGGACTCTAGCTATTTAGCTTTCTTTTTCATGAGTTCGAGTGTGTGTTGGGTAAAGGAGTTGTCAAGGTTTTGCAATAGGAGTTCAATTTGATGCTTTGGGTTGTAGACCTTTGTTCAGTTTCTACTGAAGATCAGTGTTGTTTTAGCTTCGATGTCCATTTGAATTCATTGAAATGCTAAGTATACGCTTGTACGTTTGTATTGATTTACTTAAATTCTGTTTTGTAAGCATGTTCATTTTTTAGCTTAAGCTTTAGATTCATGTTTATTTACTGGGTCACCCTATAGGTTTTCATTTATCAGTCATGTATTGAGTAAAGGTTTAAGTAAACTTGGAGTTTCGTAATTGTCTCTTGAAGCTAGTTGAAAATTGATTTCCAGCATGATGACCAAATGATTGCTTGATTTGAGAATATTTGTTCAGAATGTTTATCTGATCGTTCCATGTTGGAACAATTAAAATCTGGAAGCCAAGTGTAGTTTATTCGCATGTCTCTTGGGCCCAGATTCGAATTGGCCTTGCTTTGTGATAGTTTCCTTAAAATGAATGCCAACCCCAATGCTTTCTTCCTTTTCTTTTACTTTAAATTAATTTAGGATCTCTATGATGACAGGGTATGCTTTGAATGATCCACAATTCTCATATTTGGGCCCAGATTTGAGTTAGCCCAGTTAAGTCCTCGAGGCTTCCCCTTTACAATCCCAACCTTGGGTAGTCCCTCTAGCCAGCTCCTTTTAAAGGAGGTTCCGGCTTTCAAACCTGTGACAAGTCTAAATTTATTTCTCCAAGCCTACTTGTAGATAACGTATCTATTAGCCCAAGTTCAGATGAAGTTTTGAAGATTGAAAAAATGAACTCAGTCATGAACCAGGTCCATCTTGTGAGACACAGTATTGATATGCTTACACATGTGACATACGTGTGAAGAAGATAAGTCTCAAGGATCAACAACAATATCTTCTGAGTTGATTGAAAAGTTTGC
>MU720680.1:125473-156840 GCA_026770625.1 Nicotiana glauca
GAGTTTTAATCAAACTCTGATTACTAACTCTATAAATAATAATGATTGTTCTCTTTTACACATGATTGCACATACGCAAAAGTTAAACTAAATTGAGAGCAAAAGAGCTAGGCGATTTTGCAAGCAATTTGAGTGTGATTCAAGTGTGCAAATCTGAAGCTACATGAACCAAGAGTGAAGAACCAATTCCATTGTGTCTTTCTTTATTTCTAGTTCAATTATAGTAGGTGTTTTCATATTATACCTTTCAAATTTCATAGAAGCAATTGTATCAGGTACTTTGAGTATTCAAGTTAGAGTTAACTTGAAAGTGTCGCAGCAGTTGAGGTTGTGTGCCACACTGGGATTAGAGTTTAATCCTTAGGTTTACAAGAGTTTGTAAATGCTATTTTTGGCTCAGAGATTTTAGTGGAAGTTTGGAAAAAACCTACTGAGTAGTAGGTCGTGGGTTTTTCACCTTTTAAGCCAGGTGTTTTCCACGTAAAAATCTCTGTGTTCTTTACTTTATGCACTCTTAATTCCGCAAACAGTCATTGTAAGTACATCTAGAAGAACCAGGTTCTTCTAGTGCAAAAATTAGGTACCACACAAATCATACCCCCTTGTTGTATGGTATTAACGTTTAGAACATCAATTGGTATCAGAGCAGGTTATTCTTGAAGAGGCTAACACCTTAGGAGAAGATCAACTATGAGTGCACCACCCGGGAACTGAGAAGGGCAATCCACTGCCAGGCCTCCACTTTTCAATGGTCTGTACTATTCTTGGTGGAAGAACAGAATGAGAGATCACATTATAGGGGAAGGTTATGAACTTTAGGACATAGTCACTGATGGTCCCCTAGCAACCACTAAGAAGAATGCTGAAGGAATGATGTGCCAAAAACAAGGGCTGATTGTACTACTGAGGACCTGAGGAAATGGGAGAAAAATGCTAAGGCCAAGAAGTGGCTTGTATGTGGACTAGGACCAGACGAGTACAGCAGGATCCAAAGCTGTACAACTATTAAGGAAATATGGGACACTCTACAAGTGGCTCATGAAGGAACACCTCAAGTGAAAAGATCAAGAGGAACACTTTTGTATTCTCAATATGAGAATTTCACTATGAAGGAAAGAGAAACTATCCAAGAGATGTATACTAGATTCACCACTTTGACAAATGAACTTGAATCTCTTGGAAGGACTATCCTTGAAGAAGACATGGTTAAGAAGATTCTGACAAGAGTTCTGCCACTCACATGGGAAAGCAAGATCACTGCCATTCAGGAATCCAAGAACATTGCTACCCTCAGACTGGATGAAATAATTGGAAATTTAACTGCCTATGAAATGATGAGACAAACCATGAAAATGGATACCCCAAAAAGCAGAGAAGTTTAGCTCTCAGTATTGCTGAAGGTGCAGATTTGGAAGATGATGAAGTTGCTATGATCACTAGGGATTTCAAAAAGTACCTGATGAGAGGAAAGGGTTCTTAAAGAGGTACAAACTTCAACAAATCAAGAGCTCCGGAGAAACAGACCAATAAGGGATACTACAAGTGTGGTAAGACAGACTACATGATCAAAAACTGACCTCAATGGGAAATTGAGTAGAAGAAAGAAATAGTTGAACGAAGGAACAGGAAGAAGGAACAGGTTCAACCAAAGAGAAACAGACGTTTAACCAAGACTATGGTTACTGCATAGGGAGAAACTTCAGATGAAGACTCAGAAGATGAAGCTGGGGAGGAGCAAGCACTAATGGCCATTGGAGAATCAGATGATGAACAAGAGGTAAGTATTCTTCATTTCAAAGACAAGATTAAATTATTGTCTAAAGAAAGGCTGGCTGAGCTATTAACAGACTTCATTGATGAGTCTGAGATAATTAATAATGAGAAGGAAGTTCTGTCTAGGGAATGTGTGATTCTAACAGTAAAATATAAAGGTCTAGAGTCTAGGGCAAATGAGAGTGATAACAA
The DNA here is from genome assembly GCA_026770625.1 of Nicotiana glauca. Lineage (NCBI taxonomy): Eukaryota > Viridiplantae > Streptophyta > Magnoliopsida > Solanales > Solanaceae > Nicotiana > Nicotiana glauca. Next base: position 127,439 of record MU720680.1, read on the forward strand.
AAATGCTGAGTTGAAAAACCAGGTTCTTGAACTTGACAACAGTATCCTAGTACTTAAGTCTGAAAATCTGAAACTGAAATTAGGAACAGGAAAGAAGATAGCTGATCACCCATATCTCACTCTAGAAGAAAATTTGGGAAAAATGAAAGATGAATTATACAGGAAGATGAATTCATCAAAGTCTTAAAAGAAGATCTAGGAAAGGTAAAACATGAACTAGACAGAACTTGTAAGTGGAACAAAGCCTCTGATGCTCTTTCATGGTTGCAAGAGCATCACAGAAGTAGCAAAAGAGGACTTGGCTATGGGACTCAAGCTCCTAAATGGGATCCAAAAATCAAGTACCTCACTCTTCCTGAAAATAAAATCTGCACACACTGTGGGAAGATAGGCCATTAAAAATATGAATGTAATGCAAAAGAAATGGCCTGTCAAAAGAACAAAGTTTTTGTTAAAGAAAAGAATAAGTTGCCAGGATGGGCAAGAATAAATTTAATTCATCCTTTTGCTTATAGAAAGGGACCCAAACTAGTTTGGGTTCCTAAGACTAACCCTTGATTTCCTTTTGCAGGTCCAAGTGAAAGGGAGGAGTCAAATATGATATATGGATAGTGGCTGCTCAAACATATAACTGGGGACAAGGACCGGTTCCTTTCACTTGAGGACTTAAAGGGAGGTAATGTCTCCTTTGGTAATGGAAATAAAGGGGAGGTCATTGGGGTTGGAAAGGTAGGCAAGACTGATTCTCATTCCATAGAGAATGTGTACCTGATAGATGGCTTGAAATATAGCTTAAAAAGTGTGTCACAATTGTGTGATGGAGGTAACCTTGTGGCTTTTACCTCCACAGAATGCTTTGTGATTAACCTTACAACTGATAAGATTGCGTTGCAGGGAAAACGAGTTAACAATATTTACATTGTAGATTTGTCAACTCTTTCAGAAAATAAACTCATTTGCTTAAGTGTGTTAGTTAATGATCCCCTCCTATGGCACAAAAGACTTGGTCATGCCAGTCTAAATTAGCTAAACAAATTAGTCTCCAAGGACTTGGTTGTAGGTTTACCTAATATCAAGTTCAAGGAAGACAAAGTTTGTGATGCATGTGCAAGGGGGAAGCAGGTAAGGTCGTCCTTCAAATCCAAGAAAATGGTAAGTACATCTAAGACGTTGGAACTGGTTCATATGGATCTATGTGGTCTAATGAGAACCATGAGCAGAGGTGGAAAGAAGTATGTAATGGTGCTAGTTGATGACTATTTTAGATTCACCTAGGTTTTATTTCTAACTTCCAAAGATGAAGCATTTGACATGTTTTCTGCATTGGTTAGGAAGAATCAGAAACAATTAGGAAATCATCTTGCATCCATTAGGTCTTATCATGGAACTGAGTTTGAAAACTCTAAGTTTGCTGAATTTTATGATGAAAATGGCATAGATCAGAATTCCTCTGCCCCCAGGACTCTACAACAAAATGGAGTAGTTGAAAGGAAAAATACAACTCTTGAGGATATGTCTAGAACAATGTTACTATCTAGCAAATTTCCTCACAGCTTCTGGGCAGAGGCTATAAACACTGCATATTACATCATAAATAAATGCATGACCAGATCTCTAGTAGAGAAGACTCCCTATGAGTTACTTAAAGGGAGAAAACCAAACATATCCTATCTTAGGGCTTTTGGTTGCAAGTGCTATGTGCACAATAATGGAAAAGACTCCCTAGGAAAGTTTGATCTCAGAAGTGATGAGGGAGTATTCTTGGAATATTCTTCACATAGAAAAGCTTATAAAGTGTTTAACAAAAGAACTCTGTGTGTAAAAGAAAGTGTGCATGTAGTATTTGATGAAACTAACATACTTTCAGAGAGGCAGGAACATGAAGATAAAGCCATTGGACTGGTCAAAGACTTGGCTGAAGCATTAGCTCAAGTCCAAGTGACATCTGCAGAAGGAACAGGTAATGTGTCACGACCCCAATCCCGGTCGTGATGGCGCCCAACACAAATGATAGGCAAACCTGACCAATTATCACTGACAACCCAATTACGCATCCCATTACCAATTGTTTGAGTTAATTTAGCAGTTAACAAGACTAATAATTCGATAGCAAATATAAACAACACGGAAAGCCAGAATAACTGTTAAAACAATTCCCAATAGACCTGTGGTTACGAGTCTAGAGCCTCTAAATGAAACAGAGTAGTAAATCCACAATAGTACAAAAGTCTAGAATACGGAAAGATAAAAGGGATAAGGGGAGGATTCGGGTCTTGCGGACATCAGGTAACTACCTCGACAATTCCTGAAAATTTTGGGAAGCAGCAAACAGCTCAACTAAGCTCCCGGAACACCTGAATCTGCACACATGGTGCAGGGAGTAAAGTGACTACTTCCAACTCATTGAGTAATAAGATATATAATGACTGAAGATGAGAATTCATGAAATACCACAATGTAAAGCTACCGCTAGCAATTTAGCATAATTAACAAAGAAATGGCAAACAAGCAATGACAGGTAAATTAGATAATCATCAATGTATGGATGCAATGCAATGCACATGACCGCTGCAGCGCGCAGCCCTCCTGCATCAACACACATCCGATCCCAACTCTCGAAGCATCACAATACACGGTGTAAGAACCTGAAGTTGATGGCAAAACCAACACTGGAACTATGGTCAAAGCTATCTTGAGCTTCTGAAAGTTCTCCTCGCACTCGTCTGACCATACAAATGGTGTACCCTTCTGCATCAACTTGGTCAGGGGCGAAGCAATAGATGAAAAACCCTTGATGAACCGGCGATAATAATCTGCCAAACCAAGGAAACTCCGAATCTCCGTGGCTGAGGACGGTCTAGGCCAACTCTGCATCGCCTCTATCTTCTTTGGATTGACCTGAATACCATCACTGGACACCACGTACCCTAGAAAAGCCACAGAACCAAGCCAGAACTCACACTTGGAGAACTTTGCATAAAGCTTCTCCTCCCTCAATCTCTGTAATACCACTCTCAAATGCTGAGCATGCTCCTCCTGGCTACGCGATTATACTAGGATAGCATCAATAAAAATGATAACAAATGAATCCATATATGGACGAAATACACTGTTCATCATATGCATGAACGCGGCTGGGGCATTAGTCAGCCCAAAAGACATAACTAGAAACTCATGGTGCCCATATCTCGTCCTGAAAGCCGTCTTCATAATATCAGAATCCCTAATCTTCAACTGGTGATAGCCTAAACGGAGATCAATCTTAGAGAATACCCTTGCCCATGGAGCTGATCAAACAAATCATCAATACGAGGTAGTGGATACTTGTTCTTCACTGTCACCTTATTTAACTGCCTGTAGTCAATGCACATTCTCATTGTGCCATCCTTCTTCTTTACAAATACGATTGGTGCACCCCACGGTGACACACTAGGTCGAATAAACCCCTTATCTAGGAGTTCCTGAAGCTGATCCTTTAGTTCTTTTAACACTGTTGGTGTCATACGATACGGAGGAATGGAGATGGGCTGAGTGCCCGACACCAGATCAATACCAAAATTAATGTCCCTGTCCGGCGGCATGCCCGACAGGTCTGCTGGAAACACATCTGGGAAATCCCTTACAACGGGGACAGAATCAAGACTAGGAGTCTCACCTCTAACATCTCTCACAAAATCCAAGTATGATAGACAACCTTTCCCAACCATTTGCTGGGCCTTTAGGAAAGAAATCACCTTGCTAGGAACATAGTCATCCCATGCCACTCAATCCTCGGAACACCCGGAATAGCCAACGTAACTGTCTTGGCATGACAGTCTAGAATAGCATGGTACGGATATAACCAATCCATACCTAGAATCACATCAAAATCTACCATGCCCAACAACAACAAGTCAACCCGGGTCTCCAGACCCCCAATAGTCACCAGACAAGATCTATATACATAATCCACAATAATAGTATCACCCACCGGGGTGGTTACGTGCATGGGAAAAGAAAGACAACCACGGGTCGTACCAAATAATGGGAAAAATATGAAGACACATAAGAGTATATAGATCCGGGATCAAATAAAATAGAAGCATCCCTGTGGCAGACTGAAATAATACCTCTGATAACAGCATCTGATGCAATGTCGTCCCCCTATCTACAAGAGCATAGAATTGAGCCTGACCACCACCAGATCGGTCTCCCCCTCTAGGACGGCCCCTAGCTACCTGGCCCCTATCCCTACCTGACTGGGAGGGTGCTAAAGTAGATGGAGTAGAAGAGCAGGGTTGATCCCTCTACTGAGACCGACCACCATGAAGCTGAGGACACTGTCTCCTCATGTGACCAAACTCACCGCACTCGTAGCAACTACCCGGTGCTGGAGAAGGGGACTGAAGAGAATCACTCGATGCTGAAGAACCTTAGGCTGAAGAAGCAGGAGTAGAGCTCTGAGCTGGAAGGGCACTAGGTGAAGACTGGCCCTGCTAAAATCCCTGATGAACACAGCCTGAAGAAGACCTAATGTGCTTTGGGCGACCAGACTGAGGAGGCCTGAAGTATCGACCTCTACCACGCTGGAACAGGACCCTAGACAGAGCACCACTGAAGTTACCTAAACCTCGAGGCCTCTTGGCCTCCCTCTCCTCACGCTCCCGATGGCGAGCCGGCTCAATATCCCAAGCCATGTCGACTACCTCGTCGAATGAAGCACTCATAACCCTCTCTCTGGTCATCAAAATGCGAAATGGATAGTTGAGGCCATCCATGAACCTCCTAATCCTCTCCCGATCTATCGGGATCATCCAAGTACTATGCCGAGCTAACTACGTAAACCTTAACTCGTACTGGGTCACGGTCATGTCCCCCTGAATCAACCACTCAAACTGATGACGCAGCTCCTCCCTGCGAGACTGCAGTACATACTTCTGCAGAAAGAGAGTGGAGAACTACTGCCATGTGAGGGGTGCTGCTCCAACAGGCCTACGCCTCTCAAACTCTTTCCACCAGGCAAATGCAGGCCCTGAGAACTGGAAGGTAGTAAAAGCCACACCACTCGACTCTAAGATCCCTGCGGTGCAAAGCATACACTAGCACTTATCCAGAAAATTATGGGCATCCTCGCCCTCAGTACCACTGAACGTCGGAGGCTGAAGCCTGCCGAATCTCTCAAGACGACGCTGCTCATCGTCTGGCATAGCTGGAACCACATAGTCTAGAGCTGGTGCAATTGGTGCGGCTGGTGCTGCTGGTGCAACCGGCTGAGCTAGAACCACTCCCGGTGTCTGTAATCCCTGAACAACCTGCTCAGGTGTGCAAGCAGCGGGGGTCTGATGACCACCCCCGGTCTGTGAGGTCGCTGCTGCAGTAGTGGCTGAGACTGCCTGAGCCAGGCCAGTGCAGCCGGATAGTATCTGAGCTAAAGCCTCCTGGAGACCAGGAATCATAATGGGCACTGCCGGTGCCTGAACAGGTGCTGCTGGAGCATCTACAGCTGGAGGCTGGTCCTGAACCGGGGCAGCTGGTGGATCTGTAGGTGCTACCCTCGCTGGTCTACCTCGACCATGACCACGCCCATAGCCTCTAGCGGGTGGTAATGGTGGTCGTCCGTCATGTCCGGTAGCACGGGTTCTTGCCATCTGCGAGAGAATATAATATAGAAGTTTAGTTCTCGGATCAACAAAACCGCACGACAAGAGTTTCAAGAATATGAAGTGTTTCCTAAAGTTTTTACAGCCTCTCGAAGATAAATACAGACGTCTCCCATTACCAATTGTTTAAGTTAATTTAGCAGTTAACAAGATTAATAATCGGATATCAAATAGAAACAACACGGAAAGCAAGAATAACTGTTAAAACATCTCCCAACAGACCTGGGGTCACGAGTCTAGAGCCGCTAAATAAAATAGAGCAGTAAATCCACAATAGTACAGAAGTCTAGAATACAGAAAGATAAAAGGGATAAGGGGAGGAGTCGGATCTTGCGGACATTAGGCAGCTACCTCGACAACTCCTGAAAACTCTAGGAAGCAGCAAGCAGCTCAACTAAGCTCCTGGAACACCTGAATATACACACATGGTGCAGGGAGTAAAGTGAGTACTTCTAACTCAATGAGTAATAAGCATATATAATGACTGAAGATGAGAATTCACGAAATACGACAATGTAAAGCTACCGCTAGTAATTTAGCATAATTAACGAAGAAATGGCAAACAAGAAATGACAGGTAAATTAGATAATCATCAATGTATGGATGTAATGCAATGCACATGACCGCTGCAGCGCGCAGCCCGATCCATTTGGGTACCCGCTCTCACTGTGAGGGTTCAGACTCCGGAGGGGCTAATACAGCCCAAGCACAATATCATCATATCATCGCTGCGGTGTGCAGCCCGATCCACACTCAGTCCAGAATACGCATGTGAGCCACACGGGCAAAGTCAAGTTAAAATTCTCAGTTCCAGACATTTGGAAATATAGTTTAAGTTTTAAAACCTTAGAATTATGACTAAACATTTCGAAACAGTGTTTAACTCAGGACTGAAATCATATAACATGCTAAGTATCATGGAAGCAGTGATAATAATCCCTAAAGGATTCAAGTAATTGGCACACAGCCCAAAATATATTCATAAAATCCAAGTAGGAGGTTTACCAATCAATCTCTAGTCAAGAACACAGTATGAACATCACTCGGGACGGACTAAGTCATAGTCCCCAATCACAAACGACCCCGCACTCATCATAGAGTACGTGTCTCGCCTCAATATAGTGTCACAGTGTGATATACCGGGGTTTCAAACCCTCAGGTCATCATCTACATCTATTACTCACCTCAAGCTGGCCACAAGTCTAGCTCGCTATGCTTTTTCCTCTTGAATCAACCTCCTCACACGTCGAATCTGATCAAAACCATAAGGAATACATTACAATATGCCAAAGAAATATAACACAATCGAAAATACTCAAAAAACACCAAAAATCACGAAGTTGGCAAAACCCGAGCCCCAGGCCCACTTCTCAAAAAATTATAAAATTTACATCAATGGATTTCTCGTCTCGCCATGAGTCCGTACATATCAAATTTATCAAAATCGGAGTTCAAATGCCCTTTCAAATCCCAAATTTTCATTTCAAAAACCAAGCCCTAGTTCTTCAAAATTTTACCCAATTTTTCAAGAATTAAAGGTTGATTCTTCACAAAAATAACGTTTCTAGGTCACGAGACTTACCTCCAATCGATTCCCGTGAAAATCCGATTCAATTCTACAAGAAACTCTTAAGGTGGTTAACAATGGAGGAAAAATTGAATAAACTCGCGGATGAAATAATGATATAAAAACCCTTCTGCCTACAACGACTTTCGCTTCTGCTGTCCCGCTTCCTCTTATGCGGGACCACTTCTGCTGCCAAAAATCCGCTTATGTAGTCTTCACTTGAAAACCAAAACTCCGCTTATGCAACTCAGAGACCGCTTCTGCGGACCACCCAAAACCGCTTCTACGGTTAAATGTCCGCTCCTGTGGACCCGCTAAAGCGACCATCTTCTGCTTATGCAGAAATTAATCTAGCCTATGCCTGACCACTTCTGCGACCCCTCACCTGCTTCTGCGGAATCGCTTCTACAGAACTGCTTCTGCGGTCCATTTTCGCATAAGCAGAAATACCAGATGACAGCAACAACAGACCTCAAGCAACTTCAAAAACTCTCGTTTAACCACTCGAATCCACCCCGAGGCCCCCGGGACCTCAACCAAAAATACCAACACCTCCTAAAACCTCATTCAAACTTTATCCAACCCTCAAAACACATCAAACAATGCCAAAACCATCAAAATATATCGGATTCAAGGCTAAGTTTTCTTAAAACTTCCGAAATACGCATTCGATCAAAAACCCGACCAAAACACCTCCGAATGACTTGAAAATTTGCACACATATCCAAAATCACCTGACAGAGCTACTGCAACTCTCGAAATTCCATTCCAACCCTCGGATCAAAATCTAACCTATCAACCGGAATTCGCCAAAATACTAATTTTGCCAATTCAAGCCTAATTCTACACCGGACCTCCAAAATAACTTCCAATCACACTCCTAAGTCACAAATCATATCCCAAAGCTAATCGAATTACTGTAATTCACATCCGAGCCCTCTAACTCATAAGTCAACATCCGTTTGACTTTTACAAACCAAGCCTTCCTTAAAGAGACTAAGTGTCTCATTTCCTATCCAAGCCAATCCAATTCAACTCCAACACAACCAATGTCGATAATGAAACATGAAGAAGCATTAAATGGGGTAAATTGGGCTATAATATATGAGACGACGAGTCGGGTCGTCACATAATGGAACAGGTTCTTCCTTACAGGGCAACCTGATAGGGGGAAGAAATAAAAGAGGAATTGAAATAAACTCCTTAAAGGAACCTATTCATGAACCTGTTACTCATCAAATTGCTGAAACATCCAGCAGAAGCCAGTTGATTTTAAAACCTCACAAGTATCAAAGTTCTCATCCCATTGAGAACATTATCACTGATCCAACATCTGGAGTCAAAACCAGATCACAATTAAAGAATCTGTGTGCTTTTGATGCTTTCTTATCTATAATTGAACTTAAAAATATTGTTGAGGCTTTGTATGATGCAGATTGGGTGAATGCAATGCAAGATGAGCTAAACCAGTTTGAAAGAAGTCAAGTTTGTCACCTAGTTCCAAGACCCAAGGATAGATCAGTCATTGGAACTAAATGGGTCTTTAGGAACAAACTTGATGAAGATGGAACTGTCACAAGGAACAAGGCAAGGTTGGTAGTCCAAGGTTATAGCCAAGAGGAAGGAATAGACTATGATGAGACATTTGCTCCAGTTACAAGACTAGAGGGAATCAGGCTTCTCATAGCTTTTGCAGCACATATGGAATTCACTCTTCATCAAATGGATGTCAAAAGTGCCTTCTTGAATGGCTACTTGAAGGAAGAAGTGTTTGTGAAACAACCTCCAGGGTTTGAAAGCAAAGAATGTCCTGAACATGTGTACAAGCTGGACAAGGCTCTCTATGGACTCAAACAAGCACCAAGAGCAAGGTATGAAAGACTGTTAAAATTCCTACTGGAGCATGGGTACAAGAGAGGTGAAATAGATAGTACCTTATTCTTAAGGAAAAAAGGTAAGGACCTTCTTGTTGTACAAATTTATGTTGATGACATAATTTTTTGGGCAACCACTGACAAGCTAAGCAAAAAGTTTGCAAAACTAATGGCAAGTGAATTTGAAATGAGTATGATGGGTGAGCTTAACTTTTTCTTAGGATTGCAGATTAAATAAAGTCAAAATGGAACCATGATTCATCAGTAGAAGTATACAAAAGAACTAACCAGGAAGTTTAAAATAGAGGATTCTAAAGAAATAGATACACCTATTGCAACTGCCACTAAATTAGATTGAATGAATTCCCCTCTTGAATCCTCCAATAATCGCCCCCAAGCCAAGAAAATATGAGAGAATGGCCAATCCCCGACTTTAAAAATAACCTTCTGCCTCCAGGTCTTTCCATTTTTGTATAAATATTCCCGTTTCCCTCTTTTGCGGAAAATATTTTGTTTATGCGGTACCTGGGCTCCAACTAAATTTCGCTTCTGCGGACGTCCAACCGCTTTGGCAGTTCCGCTTTTGCGGAAAACCAGCCGCTTCTACGGCTTCCACTGGACCTCTCATTTTCGCTTATGTGATCTTCCCTCCGCAGATGCGGTCCCGCTTCTGCGGATCCTTGACCGCATCTACGGTAGCCTTGACCAAAAATCGCTCCTGCAGCTCCCATTCCGCTTCTGCGGGGCCGCTTTTGCGGTCCCGTTTCTGCAGAAGCGGAAATACCAGCAACCAGCAATTCTCAGCTTTTCTCAAAATCTATTTTTTCGATCCGTTAACCACCCGGAATCCACCCGAGGCCCCCGGGACCTCAACTAAAACTACCAACCAATCCCAAAACACATGATTGACTTGCTCGAGGCTACAAATCATATCAAACAATGCTAAAACCATGAATTACACCCCGATTCAAGCTTTATAAACTTTGAACTTTCCAAATTCTATTTCCGATGTTTAAACCTATCAAATCATGTCCGATTGAGCTCAAATTTTACACACAAGTCATATTCAACATTACGGACCTACTCCAACTTTTGGAATCGGATTCCGACCCCCATATCAAAAAGTCAACCTCCGGTCAAACTTCTCAAAACCTTCAAATTTCTATCTTTAGCCAAATGACTCCAAAATGACCTACGGACCTCCGAATTCACTTCCGATCGCGCCCCCCAATCCAGAATCACCATATGGAGATATTCATAGACTCGAAACCCCAAACGGGCATTGATAACACTGAAATTCACTTCGAGCCAAACTTATGAAATTCCTTTTAAAATGCCAACTTCCACAATAGGCTCCAAAACGCTCGCGGGTCATCCAAAACCCGATCCGGGCATACGCCCAAGTCCAAAATCATCATACAAACCTGTTGGAACCTTTAGATCCCGATTTCGAGGTCGTTTACTCAAAATTCCAATCCTAGTTCATTTCTTTCAACTTTAAGCTTCTGAAATGAGAATTCTCTTCCCAAAACTACCCCGAACTTCCCGAAATTCAATTCCGACCATGCGTACAAGTCATAACACCTGAAATGAAGCTGCTCATGGCCTCAGACTGTTGAACGACACGCTAGGACTCAAAACGATGAATCGGGTCATTACAGAAGCAGTCACCACCCTTCGGTGCACCGTGACCACTCCGTTAACAGGCTCTGGTACATTTGCATAGAACTCCCGCACAATCATTGCATTGCCCTCACCGGGCTCATTGATGAAGGTTTGTAGCCCTCATCTCAAAAACTCATTGTACATGTGCGGGTAGTGGCGCTGGAGCTGTCCAATGTGAATACCCCTTTTCGGAATCGGCTTTTTACGAGCCTTCTCCGCAAAGCGGTCTTGTGCCTTGGCCGAAACAAATTTGGTAGCATCAAAAGGACGTACATGTAAAGCCCCTCTTGACCTAGACGAACCAGCCTGGCTGCTCGATGAGGCCCATGTGGCGCGTCATTTCCTAGATGGATTCATGATATTTGCTAAATGGTACACATTAGCTCAGCCCAATCAAAAATTTGTGACGCAATGCGGTTACTCAGACTTCACACGCATATGTGGTCACAAAATACAGAATCACGTTCAATGGGGCCTTTCCATAAACACCTTGTGGGCATTAGACCTTCACAACTCCTTTTAACTTGTTAGAACAATAATCCACCACATATTCTCACCAAGATCACAAATTGGGGGGGAAATCCACCCCACACTTATCATTCACCAACACCACAACATATTTCACTAATTTCTCTATATAAAACCAAAGAATAACTACTACAGTAATGGCATTTAATTATACAAAAAATCTAAAAAATAAAAGAGAAAAAAGAAGAAAAAGAAACTAGGGATCATACCTGTAATGGGAGATAATGGTGAGTAGAGAAATTAGTTGGAGAAGAAGATGGGTGAGCTTGGGAGGGGAAGAAATCGGGAGTTTTGGTGATGGAAAAAGGGTTTGGTGATGTTTGTTTGGGGGAAGTAGAAGAGGGGTTCGATGGGGAATATTAGACTAAAGGGGGGAAAGTTAAAACCTAACAAATAAAAGAAGAAAATAAAAAAAAAACTTAACTACTAAAAAATATGGGCGACAATTTGACGGAACTAGCGCGCCCAGGTGCGCGGTCGCGCTAGTTTTAGCGCGGCCAAGACAGAAACCTAGAAATATTAGCACGCTCATATGCGCGACCGCGCTAGTAGCACGTTCATATGCTCACCCAGGTGCGCGGCTCAGGCAGAACTTGTAAAAAATAGCGTGCCCAGATGCGCGTCCAGTAGCGCGGGCGTGCACCTGGGCAAATTTGTTTTCTTCAACTTTTCACCTGTTTTCACCCCGTTCGATGGCCTTAACACTTGCCCATTGTCACATGCATTGGTTAGAACTTCCTAAAACACAAAATCAATAACTAATACTATCATTGGGTTGCCTCCCAACTAGTACCTTATTTAACGTCGTGGCACGACGGTTACAACATTACAATGGGTTGCCTCCCATCAAGCGCCTGATTTAACATCGTGGCACGACTCAACATGTTCTCAATCATCCGTCAAATCCACCGAGGTCTTGTGGCATGCAATGTCACCACCCCAATAATGTTTTATCATCTGACCATTTACCAAGAACGTACCAGTTGAACTCATATCCCTCAACTCCACAGCGCCATGAGGCTTCACACTCACCATAACAAAAAGGCCTGACCAACGAGATTTAAGCTTTTCGGGAAAAAGCTTCAACCTCGAATTGAATAAAAAAACTTCTTGCCCTGGCTCAAACTCTCGATGGTGGATGTGCTTGTCATGCCACCTTTTTGTCTTTTCTTTATACAACTTTGCATTTTCGCATGCGTGTAACCGAAATTCATCAAGCTCGTTGAGTTGTAGCAACCTCTTCTCACCAGCTAAGTCCCCATCCATATTCAGCTTTTTAATGGCCCAATAGGCCTTGTGTTCAAGCTCGACGGGCAAGTGACATGCCTTCCAATAAACCAATTTGTACGGAGAATCACCTATGGGAGTTTTGTATGCAGTACGATATGCCCCCAATGCGCTAGCTTCCCGGCCCAGTCCTTTATATTTCCACTCGCTGTTTTCTCAAGAATCTGCTTCACCTCTCTGTTTGATACTTCCACTTGACCACTTGTTTGGGGGTGGTAGGCGGTGGACACCTTGTGCTTGACTCCATACTTCACAAGGACATTATTCAGCAATTTGTTACAGAAGTGCGTTCCTCCATCACTGATCAACACTCTTAGAGTTCCAACGCATGTAAAGATGTGTTTCTTGAGAAAGCTTACCACAACCTTTGCATCATTAGTGGGAAGAGAAATGGCCTCCACCCACTGGAAACATAGTCGACTGCCACCAAGATATACCTATGACCATTAGAGTGTGGAAATGGTCCCATAAAATCGATCCCCGACACATCAAAGAGCTCCACTACCAGAATGTTTTGCAATGGCATCTCGTGCCTCTTTGTGATCGTTCCGGTTCTTTGGCACCTGTCACATATTTTAAAAAAGGCATGTGCATCCTTAAACAATTTTGGCGAATAGAAACCTGATTGTAGAACTTTTTGGGCGGTCCTGTCACCACCATGATGACCTCCGTATGGTGAGGCATGACAGTCATGAAGTATGGCATCCATCTCCTCCTCAGGAACACATCTCCGCACCAACTGATCTGCACAGAGCCTGTATAATAATGGCCATCCCACATGTAAAGCCTCACATCATGCAGGAACCTTTTTCTATTATCTGGTGTCAACTCTGGTGGTGTCACCCCACCAGCAATAAAATTCACATAATCTGCAAACCACGGGGCTTTACTTGAGGCAATCGCCAATAACTGCTCATCAGGGAATGTTTCTTTGATCACACCCCCTTTAGCTACATGATTCCGATTTTCTAATCTGGATAAGTGATCAGCCACTTGATTCTCTATTCCTTTGCGATCTCAGATCTCTAAGTCGAACTCTTGCAAGAAGAGGACCCACCAAATCAGTCTCGGGTTGGCGTCTTTCTTCTCAAACAGCTACCTGATAGTTGAATGATCTGTGTAGCCGATGAATTTGGTCCCTACTAGATATGACCTAAACTTGTCAAACGCCCACACTACTGCAAGCAACTCTTTTTTGGTAATTGTGTAATTCATCTGGCCTGGATTCAGAGTTTTGCTCGCATAGTAGATAGAGTGAAAGATTTTATTTCTCCTTTGCCCTAACACAGCTCCCACAGCTATGTCACTCGTATCACACATCAACTCAAAGGGTTACACCCAATCTGGGGCAATGATAATTGGTGCAGTCACTAGTTTTCCCTTTAGCTCCTCAAATGCTTTCAGACAGGCATCATCGAACTTGAAGGGGATATCTTTCTTGAGCAACCTGCACAAGGGAGAGGAAATTTTCAAAAAATCTTTAATTAAACGACGATAAAAATCTGCATGACCCAAGAAACTGAGAATGCCTTTGACAGATGTTGGTGGAGGCAATTTTTCAACCGCTTCCACATTTGCCTTTTCCACCTGCAAACCATTTTTAGACACCTTGTGCCCCAAAACTATACCTTCATGTACCATGAAATGGCACTTCTCCCAGTTTAGCACTAACTTAGTTTCTTCACACCTAGCAAGCACTTTATCGAGATTCATCAAGCAGTTTTCAAAAGAACATCCAAACACAGAAAAATCATCCATGAATACTTCTACAAACCTCTCGACCATGTCAGTAAAAATAGCCATCATACACCTTTGAAAAGTCGCAGGTGCATTACAAAGACCAAAGGGCATTATCTTGAATGCATACGTGCCATAGGTGCATGTAAATGTGGTCTTCTCTTGGTCCTCTGGGCTATAAAAATCTGATTATACCCCGAGTAACCATCCAAGAAGCATTAGTACTCCTGGCCAGCTAATCTATCAAGCATTTGGTCAATAAAGGGGATGGGGAAGTGGTCCTTCCGAGTGGCATTGTTCAATTTTCTATAATCAATGCAAATTCTCCACCCAGTGACAGTTCTTGTGGGGATCAAATCATTATTTGCATTAACTACTACAGTCATCTCCCCTTTCTTGGGTACACATTGAACGGGACTTACCCATTTACTGTCTGAGATAGGAAATACAATACTTGCATCAAGCCACTTAATCACTTCTTTTCGTAACACCTCTTTCATGATTGGATTTAGTCGGCGTTGTTGCTGTACACTGGGCTTGTGTCCATCCTCCATGAGGATTTTGTGCATGCAAAAAGCTAGACTAATGCCCTTTATGTCAGACATCCTCCACCCAATTGCTCGTTTGTGCTCACATAGCACTCTCAACAGCTTCTCTTCCTGCAATTTAGACAAGTCAGAAGAAACAATCACAGGTAAAGTGTTAGATTCACCCAAATAAGTATATTGAAGGTGAGGTGGGAGAGGTTTAAGCTCCAGCTTAGGGCTTCATCAATGGACGACTTTGGGGGCGGTCCTATGGCCTATTCAAAGGCTTAAAGAGGTGTACCCCTTTCATGTACGCACAAGATGTATCTAAGATTTGCATCATCTCCTCAACCTCATCATCAGTCCCCAGGACATCAAACAATATAAGTGTTTTCTCTCGAGAATTGTCTAGATATACACTTGGGTCATGAATTTGTTCATCAGCCTCAACAACAGATATCATTGAAAGCTCCTCATAGTGGAGGGGAAGTTGGATTGCTTTGTATACATTAAAAATGGCCTCCTCGTCATCTACTCTCAAAATCATTTTTCCCTCTCTCACGTTGATAATTGCATCACTAGTAGCCAAGAAAGGTCGCCCCAATATAATTGGGACCAGCTCATCAGCATCATAGTCTAGGATAATGAAGTCATCAGGGAAGATAAATTTCCCAATTTGCAGCAACACATCTTCAATCACCCCCTCGGGGTGTGCTTTCGTTCTATCAGCCAGCTGCAACATCATAGTAGTTGGCCTTGGAGCTCCCAGACCCAATTGCTTGAACAAACATAGGAGCATCAGATTTATACTTGCCCCTAAATCACAAAGAGCACGTCCCACATCAATATTACCTATTCGCACAGGGATGGTGAAGCTGCCAGGATCCTTAAGCTTTTGAGGGAGCTTATTTTGGACCCTTGAAGTGCACTCCTCAGTAAGTGCAATTGTCTCAAATTCAGTCAATCTTCTCTTGTGAGAAACTATATCTTTTATGTACTTGGCATATTTTGGAATTTCACGAAGCACATCAACAAGTGGAATATTCAATTGAACATGGCTCAACATGGAGAGAAATTTTCTAAACATACGATCATCATTCTTTATTTGCAGTCTCTGGGGAAAGGGGTGGTGGCCTTGGGGACCTCACTGGCTCTGGAATTTCAACAGCATTCTTTGGCTCTTGTGTTACTTTAGGGATCAACTCCCCCTCAGGTATGGGCTTATCTGTTCTCTTCTTTGGCACTTCCTCTAGCTCTCTCCCGTTTCTAAGTGTAACTGCATTCACTTGAGGGTTCTCCTCTGTATTACTTGGGAGAGCACCTACAGGTCTAGTATTTTGATTTGTTGCTAACTGCCCCATCTGCCTCTTGAGATATCTGAAATCGGTCCTAAGTTGTTGATTGTCAATCAACAACTTCTTTAGCAAATCATTGGTGCTTTCTTCCATTTATTGGGGTGGCCGTTGAGGCTGATTGAAACCCCCTTGGGGTCTATGCTGATTCTGATTCTGCTGATTTCCACCCCATGAGAAGTTGGGATGATTCCTCCAATTTGGATTGTAAGAATTTCTGTATTGAGCATGCTGATTCGGTGGAACTCTGTTATGTTGCCCCACATAATAGATGGATTCTGGATTTGTGGGGCACATGTCACTCATATGATTGTCACCACATAATTCGTAACAAATAGCCATTTGGTGCAAAGGTTGCATTATTTGTGGCTGCTTCATTGTCATCATATTCATTTGATTGGCCAGCTTTGCAATTTTGGCTCTCACGGCTGACAGTTCGTCGAGCTCAAGTAATCCAGCTGCTTTTTGCTTAATTGCCTTTCGTGAATCCCCCTCACCTTGCCAATTATTATCATTAGCCGTGAAGTTATTCAATAAGAGCTGAATTTCATTGTATGGTTTGGCCATACAACTACCCCCACAAGCTGAATCAAGATTCATCTTTGATGCATCATTTAATCCATCTACAAAAGTGTGACCCAATACCTCATCCATCTGGCTATGATGTGGACAGTCTCTGAGCATCTTCTTGTACCTTTCCCATGCTTGACGAAGTGTCTCGCCAGCTCGTTGTTCAAACCCAAGAATTTGACTCTTCAATACCTTTGTTTTCTTGGTGGGGAAAAACTTGATTAAGAATTTCCGTGCTAGATCATCCCAAGTGCAGATTGAATTCGCTGGCTCCTTGTTCAACCACTCCTTAGCTTTCCCAATCAGTGAAAGGGGAAAAATGTCAGACTGACATAATCCTTGGAAATGTTCGGATAGTTATAAGTATCCGTAATTTCCAGGAAATTCTGAATGTGCGTCTGCGGGTCTTCATGAGGTAAACCCACAAATAGTCCTGTGGATTGGATCAGCTGCACCATATATTGTTTGAGTTCAAAGTTCCCAGTGATGTCAGGCTTCACAATAGTCTGAGTCATACTAGCTAGACTGGGCCTTGCGGCTTCAATCACCGCGCGTTCCTCGTTCCTGCCATCTCAATTGGCAATGGTTGAACTTTGATGTCTAACTTTCTTTCAATTCTGGTTCGAGCGTCCACCTCCCTCTTCAATCTGTGAAGTGTTCATTCAATTTCGGGATCAAGAGGAAGGAGGTTGTTTGCACTTCTACTTCTTCACATTCAAGAAAAGATCTTGTATGAAAATTAAAACTTGAATAAACAAATAATAAAAGCTCAACTCAGTCAAGTAGCTAATTTCTAAGTGCCCGGCAACGGCGCCAAAAACCTGTTGCGACCAAAAACAATCACGCAAGTGCACGTGATCGTCAAGTAATAAAGTAGTGAGTAGAATATCGTTCCCACGAAGACTTGTGATTAACTGTTGACTGATTTAAAACTCAATTAACTTATCTATCAAAGAAGTTTTTCCACAAAATAGAGATATCATTAATTTACTTTCTAAATTATCAAGCAATAATGTAACTAAAATAATTAACCAAACGACAAGAAAAATTTCGAGTATCAAGCAGTAAGAGATGATATTCTAGGGTCACGGGCTAGCTAACAATCATGTTGTGTTCTTGGCTCAAAACAACTAATTGATTTATCTGGATTGTTGATTGACAGGGTTGATATTACTCATAAGAATCTATCGAGTTCTTACTTGCCTATTCAAGCTAACTTAATGCCTATATGTCTATGGAATTAAGATTAACAAGAATGCATTTATAGTTCCTGTATTTCAACCAAGCAAGGCAATTGGGTATATGTCTATCCCAATTGTGAATCTGTTCCCCGATACCCAGGTTCAAGAACTTGCTCTATTTAATTCTATTGCAATCTAAAGTTCCCACTTTCGAGTTCAACCAAAGATTTGTAGATAGTATTTCACTGTTAGCTATTCAGCAAAATAATTAAAATCATATTTAAATAAACAACCCAATATGATAAACCAACTTCGTCGAATTAAACGTCAAACAACAACTTTCATGTTTCACCCATGACCCTAGAATAATGGGTTTTAGCTACTCATAGTAATGTTCAACACAATAGGGTTCAATTTCATCACAAATAGCTAAAACAAAGGGAAGAAAAGAAGAACTTGATGGTCAAATCTCCTTCTTGCCTCTTGCCGCTCTATACCTTGCACTAGCCTATGAAAAACTTGATAATTACTCCTTGGGCGAGCTTGACTTTATATAGGTTAAGTGGGGTTTCCTACAGATTTCCAATTTTACACCTGAATAAACCTTCCCAAAATTTGGACTAGCGCGGTCGCGCACCTAGGCGCGCATCTGACCGGGCTAGTTGGCATGTTTTCTATTTCAGGTGTGCTAATATTAGCGACCTGGGCGCACTAACCCATGTCTTTTATTTTCTGATTTTCTTCCTCTTCTTCGTGCATACTCAGCTCCGAGGGTTCCTTCTTGCTCTAAAATAGTTCCAATCATCTCTCTAAGGCATCACATAGGCTCCTTGTCCTTTAATATGTACAAATCACAATTAGAGCCCATTTTTAATGAATTAACACCATGATGACATTAGAACATAATCAAGCGGGAGCATAAACAATCACTAAATTACCTATATTCAGCCTATTAGCATGCCATATATGAATTACTCCCATAGATTCAAAACAAAATAATTTTTTTCCATTGTTTGCAATTTCATGAATTTTTGTTAGCATTTTTTTTGTTATTGTTTGCATTTGTCTGCGCATGTTAATTGTGTTTAATTCATGAAAAATACAAAAATATATTGCATTTGCATTTAGGATTTAATTTTACATTTCTTTAGAGTAAATAGCAAATTAGTCATTTTCTAAAAAGTGGAAAATCACAAAAAATAACTTATTTTTGCACTTTTAATTTTGGTTTTGATTTTTAGGAGTTTTTCCTTTAATTTATTTTTTAATTAATTATGGTTTTATTATTTATAGTTAATCATTTGAATTTGGTAGGATAATTTGATTTAGGAATTAATTTATGTATTATTTTTAATTTTTGAAAAGGAAAAGAATTTTGAAAAATGAAAGAAATAGAAAGGATATTGAAGAAATCAGATTTTTTGGGCCAAAAATTGAAATTGCCCAAGCCCAAAGAAATTTTCCCTTAAACCCGTCCAAATACCAATTGACCATGCCTAGAATTTGTTTCCTACCCGGTCCAATCTTTACCATAATCAAAACGACATCATTTCGTCCATTTTGATATGGACTGTTGATCATAGTTGATCAAACGGTCCGGAAATGATTCTATTTTAGTATTTAAATGTCGGAAACCCACCCCCCATCCCCCGCTCTCATTGTCTCTCTCAAGTCCATTCTCAGAGACAACCAGCCAAAGCCCTAGTCCACCGCCCTTTTTTCCACCGCATCCGCCTGGCAGCGCCACCTCCAAACTACCCTAAATTAACACTCTGAAACCCCTACGACCCCCTCGTAGTAAATCCACAACTCTTTTTCCTCGAATATTCCTCGAACTCCTTGAATTTTAAATCAGAGCATGCTAAATTTCCAACACTCGAATTTGCATTTTTTTGTTGAAGATTTGAGGTCGAAGTTAACCTTATTCGTGTGTTTTCGTTTGAAAACACACGATTAAGGCTCATTTCGGCCAAAATTAAAGGCCTGAGTTCGATTTTAAGATTTTATCTGAGATTTCTTAGGTATTTCTTTTGTTTTACCATTTGATCTTTAATTTCTATTTTTGTTCTCTTATCATCTACCTCTATCCTTTATTTTATTTTTCTAATTTTTATTTTCCATTTTTGTTATTTATTTCTTCACACCGTCTGTATTTGCATTTGAATTTTAGGTTGTGTTAATTGTTAGTTGTGTCCTGGTATTAAGTCTGGGTTAGATTTTTATTTTTGTTGGAGCACGAACTATTCCAATCTTTCAGACTCTGCAAGTGGAATACTCAAGAGTTTTTAGGCTTTCAATGATAAATCAGAAAGCCCAAATGGGAAGTAATTCGAATTGTTCTTTTTTTTTTTTTTTTGGAGCCCAGTTCTGGTTTAGTCTTTGGGCTAATTTTGACCTACCTTGTCTAGTTTTAGGGGTAAATAACAAGGCTTAAAGGGGTAATCTGGGTAATTGGCGTAGGGAATATTTAAGTAACAGACTAGGGAAGCTTCTAGGAAGCTGGAATGGGGGTTAATTTGAAAGTTTAATTTCTGAACTAAGGGTATTGGAGCTAAATGAAAATATAAAAAGGTGCAAATTGCAAATCTGCTTTCTTTGAAGCTGTCCTAATAGCTTGCCCATAAAGGCATCTTTACTTGACATTCAAGTCAGATTTTTTAGAGATAAAAAAGACCCCTGAAAAACAAAAACGGCTGCACTCTGAATTCCTGGCACTTTTCTGGTTGAAAACTACTAAATTGTTGCTGGTTTTGGTTTTCTGATCTTGATTGCATAGTTAAAATTACTGAAAAGTTCCATAGTTGTGCACCTGGTGGAAAAATGGATTGAATCTAAGTTTAGAAGTCTGATTCGAGTTGTTTGGAGTTGGTTTGAAGTCTAGGTTAGTTTCAGCTGGTTAAGCACTGTTACATTGTTGTTGGTACTGCTCTGCTGCTGCTGATCTCTCAATTTCCTATTTCTTTTGCTTTTCAGGTATCTCTTTAGCCCATGAACAACGAGTGACTGTTGAACATGTAACTCAAGTGAAATTCTGATTGAATGCAAGCTACATTTGAATTTAGTTTCCCTGTTTCTCTTGTTGCTTCAATATTCTGCAGTTAGATCTTGAATTATAAATGTCAGTTAGGCCTTCTCTTTTATTTCTTGCATATTCTGAATCCATATGTGAGAATAAGATGTTCTGAATTTGTGAATCTGGGTTTGTAATGATAAATAAACTATGGACTCTAGCTATTTAGTTTTCTTTTTCATGAGTTTGAGTGTGTGTTGGGTAAAGGAGCTGTCAAGATTTTGCAATAGGAGTTCAATTTTATGCTTTGGGTTATAGACCTTTGTTTAGTTTCTACTGAAGATCAGTATTGTTTTAGCTTTGATGTCCATTTGAATTCATTGAAATGCTAAGTATAGGCTTGTATGTTTTTATTGATTAACTCAGATTCTGTTTTGTAAGCATGTTCATTTTTGAGCTTAAGGTTTAGATTCATATTTATTTACTAGGTCACCCCATAGGTTTTCATTTATCAGTCATGTATTGAGTAAAGGTTTAAATAAACTTGGAGTTTCATAATTGTCTCTTGAAGCTAGTTGAAAATTGATTTCCAGCATGATGACCAAATGATTGCTTGATTTGGGAACTTTTGTTTAGAATGTTTATCTGATCGTTCCATGTTGGAACAATTAAAAGTCTCTTGGGTCCAGATTCGAATTGGTCTTGCTTTTTGACAGTTTACTTCAAATGAATGTCAACCCCAATGCTTTCTTCTTTTTCTTTTACATTAAATTAATTTAGGATCTCTATGATGATAGAGTCTTGTTTGAATGATCCGTAGTTCTCATATTTGGGCCCAGATTCGAGTTGGCCCAGTTAAGTCCTCGTGGCTTCCCCTTTACACTCCCAACCTTGGGTTGTCCCTCTAGCCCAGCACCTTTTAAAGGAGGTTCTACCTTTCAAACCTGTGACAAGTATGAATTCATTTCCCCAAGCCTACTTGTAGATAACGCATCACGTATGTGTGGACTGGAGCAATGTGAATGGAATATCACTTGGTTGAAGTTCATTTCGCTTTTAAATTGATCGTGACCTTAGTGTAGTTTGAGGCGACCTATATTAAATAAGTTACAATTTATGTTCCTCCATAGCTAGTTTAGAAACCCTTTAACTAAGATAATTCGAGGCGCGTTATGCCAATCAAAGTTTCAAAATTGCATGGCCCTCGTTTAATTAATATTTTTATCCTTAAAAATCGAGACGCGCCATTTAGCGAATTTTCCATGGCCCTCGTAAAGTTGCAAATGCGTAGTTACTTTAGGCGCGTTATTTTAATAATTTACCTTTCTAAACTTGGGTGCGCAGTTATGTGACCCAAATTCAAATCTCAACAATGTTAGATAAAATATGTCGAGAGCCACTGGTGCATTTATGTGACGTGGTTCAAGACATATTTTAAATGATGTTGCAATTTTCTTTAAAAATAATTAAAAGCGGGTAATAAGTTAAAATTGACCATAGGTTAAAATATGTATTAAAATCAGATAATAGGCCAATTATAACAGTTGAGCGACAGTGCTAGAACCACGGAACCCGAAAATGCCTAACACCTTCTACCGGGTTAATTGAATTCCTTACCCAGATTTCTGTGTTCGCAGACTGTAAAACAGAGTCAACCTTTCCTCGATTCGGAATTTAAAAACCGGTGACTTGGGACACCATAAATTATCCCAAGTGGCAACTCTGAATTTTTAATAAATAAATAATCCAGTTTCGATTGTCACTTTAAGTTGGAAAAAAACTCTCATATACCTTTCTGGGTGTAGGAAAAAGGAGATGTGACGACGAAGATATGACAACGCCGTGTCACCCAAGCAAAAATGAATAGGCCGAATCAACAAACAAGACTATCATTCAAAACCTAAAGAAAAGGTTGAGCGACGTTAAGGGGAAATGGATGGAAGTTATACCCCAGCACGGGGGCAACCCTATTCTCCTTAGTATATGGCTCCGAGGCCTTAATTCCGGTCGAGGTCGGGGAACCTAGCGCCAGATTTTGACATGCAACGGATGAATTAAATCACGTGGCCATGAATACTAGCCTCGAACTACTAGTTGAAAAATGAGAAGTTGTGCTTGTTCAGATGGCAGCACAGAAGCAAAGAATCGAGAGACTTTACAATAGAAGAGCCAAACTTTGCCACTTCGGAATCGAAGACTTAGTTCTAAGGAAAGTAACCCTCAATACTGGAGATCCAAATGAAGGGAAACTAGTCCCGAATTGGAAAGGACCAAATCGAGTCATCGGTGTCATCGGAAAGGGATATTACAAACTTGGCATGATGGAGGGCGAACAATTTCCAAACAATTGGAATGTATCACTACTCAAAGGATATTATTACTGAGGCATGACTTTCTCCCTTTACCATTTGTATTTGATAGTAACTTATTGCAGGTGTTCTATCAACGCTTCAAGAAAACTCTTCAACACGAAAATCTTATGTTTTAAAGCACGCATTACACTCTTTTTCCCTCAAATTAGTTTTTATACCGAATGGATTTTTTCGGCGAGGTGTTTAACAAGGAAACAATTATGTGCTTCCTGAGAAAAATTCAACAATATCCAAGGCTTCTTTTCAATAAACCTCGAATACTGGGGGGGGCATCACCCTTAAAGGTTATATTTTCGAGAAAAATACTTCAAGTCAAAGGTTCTTGATAGGCAAACTTCATAATGGGCCAAACAGTCAGATGAACCGTGTCTATATAAATTAGTCAAGCCCCGATGGCAAAACATGTACACATGTATAAATTATTTAAAGAAGGATTATTTCTATATCAAACACTTTGTGTCTCAAAGAAAAATTTGCTACTATACGAGTTCCATACTTATGATTTTGTGAGAAATGGATCAAGGGCCGAGCGCAAACATACTTCAAACACTCGAGGACTGCAAACTCAGATTATCTAAATTCGAAATCGTAAGACCTCAAAGAGGCACCCCTTGACATATAGGCCAAGGCCATCATACTCGGGGACTGATATTTTGAACAAGTTCAAAATGTTATCAGGAAGTAAGTCTACGAGACATACTCGAAGGCTATGGACGAAATAATGCAGCTCGGAGATATCCGAATCGCGCAATAAATAATAGGCCTTCAAATACATTGAAAAAACTTATTAAAAGGCTATCCCCGGCAAAACGATTAAAAAGGGGCTTTGATAAAATCAGCCCTTGAAAAACTTTAAGAGGTATCAAATTATATTAACACAAACGTGCTAAGGCACAAAAAGCAAAGGGGTCTCAATCGGCATTGGACCCTCAAAAAACCCATTGGGTGAAAAATACATGCTAAGGCATAAAGAAATTTTTACTAAGTCATTTAAGCCGAAGGGGGAAAATAATAGCCATCTTTAAAGGCCATATCAACCCAACCTAAAAGAACCTAAGGGCCAAAACATTTAGAGTTCGAGACCTTATTCTTACTAAACTCGGACCTAAGGGTCCCATTATTCCGAGCTCGAATAAAATCAACTTGAACATAGCTCGAGATTCATCATAAAACCTTAAGAGGTATTCTATTATAAGTTTAAAACTTTCCCATTATTTACTAAAAAAAACCTAAATGTTTGTTTTACTCTGAGTTCAAGCTAATGCTCACTCAATTATTGAAGTTATAACAACAAAAAATTTCGCAAGGAAAAAAACAAAGCAGACTTTACCACAGATCAGAGATAGAGCGGAAAGCAAGGGAACTTTTTATACATAAAAGATATTTACAATGCCCATGAGAGGCTTTACACAAAAAACAAAATCCTAAGGGCCTAGTCCACTTTGGGAGCCGCATCTTGGGGATCCACACCTTCGGGAGCCGCTTCTTTGAGGACCTCATGCTTATCTCCTCCCCTCTCGTATCCACTAGCAGAGTCTTCATCATCAGAGAGTAAAGCTACAGCCTCGTGCTCCAAAGCTTCCGCATTCTTGATATCAGCTGAGAGGTCAAAGCCACGAGCATGCACTTCCTCGAGAGTCTCTCTCCGAGATTGTCGCCTAGCATGATCGACAGAACACGACAATTTGACTTCAGTAGCAACAGAGATCTCCTGTTCCTAAATATTTGTTGCCTCGGCATTAGCTTGGTAAGTGGCCACAAGCGCACTTAGCCTTTGAAAGCTCGACGGCCAACTTAGCCTCGATCTCTTCAATCTTTTGGAGCCAGGCCAAGCTTTCCACCTTCACACTTTGAAGTTTGTATTCAACTGAAGTCAGTTGGGACTGAAGCGCGTCTTTCTCCGAGGCAAAACGATCCATATGTTACTTCAACCTAGGGTTTCTGCCTCTTTTATCTTGACCTCCTCTCGAAGATGCTTCACCAGCTCACCCTTCTACTGGGCCTGCAAAGTAAAAATGTTAATCCCCAAGTCAAATGAATACGTAACAAATTCCCAAAAAGTTACATCACTTGCTTGATAAGCTCAGTCTATTATGGATGAGCCCTCGTTAGTTCGGCTTGGAGGTACCTGATTACCTCCTCTTTTTTAACATAGAGGAGTTTGAGGCCATGTCTCTCGGGATCTGGAAAACGCTTCCTGATAGAGCCTCATTGACTTCACACAAAGGAAAAAATTCAGACTTGGAAAAATGAGAATAAAACACAAGAATAATTATAGAGGCAAAAACTTACTTGTTTAAGAAGCCACTGGACCTCGTAAAAAATAAACGAATCATCCGAGTCAAGACCATCTTCGACCCCTGCAAATCACCCCTGGAAAATATCATTCCCCTCCTAGGTCGTCCCAACATCGGGAGTCTTCATAGCCCGAGCAACTCAGAACTGCCCTATGGAGAATGTAGGGCCAGGCGGCAATTAATCTATATTAATTATCCCAAGTGAATCACTTGGGACATTCTCTTCTCTTTTAGGGGCCCCAAAATTAGACCCTTCAGGCATACCCGTCAGTTGTTTTTCATGGCGGGGTGCACTTTTATTTCCCGATGATTCGGGGACTCTGCTCGGACTTCCCTCCGAGATTTCTTTGGTTCGAGATTGAACCGCATCAACCACCACCGGTTCAGCGACCTTTGAAGCTTCAATGATTCCCCTCTTTCGAGCTACCATCAAGCAGTCGACATCCTCTCATTCTTTCTCCTTGTTCCGGAGTTGTTGAACTGCGTCAGCAGACAAGGTTTCAGGGTCAAACCTCGATTTTCGGACCCTACTTTTTCTAGGCTTTGGGGTATTTGGAGGCGAGGCCCTTTTCCTCTTCTTCACTTTGGTTGACCTTGGGATCTCCCATTCACCAGGCGGAGGCGGCCTCATAACAACATTGTCTCTGAAGCTTGCATGGGGAGAAACTAAGTATTTTATAGAGAAACATCAACATGTGAACAAAGGAACTCACCGTGATTTTTAGCTTCCCACCGACCCCTAGCCAAATCATGCCAAATGCGCTCAGGATGAAGTAGAGACCAATTGTCGAACCCAACCTTCAAGGTCCGTAATTGCACCATGAAACCAAGTGGAAGCTGTACCATGAAAAAGAAATTAGATCGAAGTAGAATAAAGAAAGCAAAATAGTGAACATCATTGATAGAGTTGTACTTACATTTCATGTTCCATTCCTTGGTGAATGGCATTCTTTCGGTGGGGATTAGGTTAAAGGTCTTGATTGGGACGAACCGGCCCATCCATCCTCGGCCCTTGTCCTCATCCACACTCGAGAACAGCACCTTCGTGGACCGATGCTGGAGATTTATCAACCCACCTCAATAAAGGAAAGGGATGTATAAATTAATCATATGGTCGAGGGTAAGAGACATCTCCTTGACCTTGCTCGAAAAATATCTGAGCAAAATGACAATGCGCCAAAAAGAGTAGTAGATCTAGATAAGAGTCACCTGATATTGGCGACAGAAATCGAGTATGACTGGATCTACGGGACCCAATGTGAAAGGATAAGTCTACATACTTAAGTACCCTTGCACATGGGTAGTGATGTCCTCCTAAGGGGAAGGAATCACCACCTCCTTGTTTTTCCAATTGCAGTCCTCTTTCACCCGCTCAAGATCGTCTTCAGATATCAAGTAGATGTATCGGGACATGAGCTCACATAGGCCTGGAACTGGTGAAGGTCTTTCGACTTTGAAATCAGGAGACAGCTCGCAAATGCACTCCTAGATGCGAGGCTCTACCGGCATTTTATCATCGGCCGGCCGCGAGGAGGAGGCTTTTTCTTTCTGAGGGACAGTTTAGATATTTTAGCCATCATTGTTGTGGAATTCAAGAAAGGAGAAGAAGTTGATGACAAACACAAATTGAAGAGGAGGATGGACTTTAGGAAAATTGAGAAGCCTGTAGAGATTTGGGAAAAGGTTTTGGAAGTAAAGATTGTAAATATTGAGAAATTGATCTATTTATAATGACCACTTCAACGGCTTGAGGAAACTAGTGGCCGACTATCAACAACCGTTAATTAATGGCCTTGGGAACTATGCAGGCGCGTCCCTTCAGTCACTTCTGTTGCTGACATCATGATCGAGGTATCGGAGAATCGAGGATCAAATCATTTCTTATAATTTTACTCTAAGAAATGTGGGGACTATCTGTATACGGTCGAATTCAAGTATGCCTCGATTTCGTAGGCTCGAGGAGTTGCTTCAAGAATAAGCTCAAAACGGACCTGGCTCGAGCCCGATGGCAGAGTATAGAACTTGAGGATCGAAGTGCTCGATGAAAATCAAGGCTGGGTATGACCAACCTCGAGTAAGGCATAATAACTGAATGGAGATATATTAGCAACCAACCGAAGGTCTTGGCGAAAATCTCGGAATAGATCATACCAAGCGGTTATCGGCGCCAATCACGGGATTTATTTTCGTAATTAGAAGTATACCTTATTTAGGACTTCCCTATTATATAAAGGGGAGTCCATTCATTTGTAAGACACGTTTTATGACCGATAAGATAATACATACAATTTATTCTCTAGCTATTTTATTCATTCTTCATGAGAGTTGCTTTATAACTTGCTACTCCCACCACTCCATCTCGAGGTTGTCATAGCTCGAGGTCGAGATTTGGTTTGCGCACTGGTTTGGCTTATTTTATTCTTCAATTTTGTATATTTAATTCTTTATTTATCAATTAGTATTGGATTAAATCACATATCTTTAAAACCACAATATAAGTTTAATTATTAATCAGAATTTAGGGTAAACAAAGTTAATTTATATATAAAAATACTTTAGCTTTGGAAGAATAAAACATTAGTTGGTTACACATTAGACTTGATAGGAATAAAACGATTTTACTTTAGTATATTTCTTTGATTGTTTTATTTATTAGTTTTATCAGATTAAATACAACATAGTGACGCAAATGATTCCAATGTAAATATAACCGAATTTCTCCAAAGGCCAATTAGTACTAAAGGACACAAAAGCAGTCATAAAAGCAAAGAGTTGGAGTTCGAGTTCGAGTTAAAAACTACGAAAGAAGACAAAGAACAAGTCCGTGGACTAACCACTGGTAAACAACCCGTTTCATGTACAATAATTTGCTTTTCTATTTTCTCCTAGAATTAATCCACACAAAGATTGTCTTATTGAAGCTTTTAATTAACAAGGTACTGCGTCTCCCTGTAATACATTATCTTCCTATCATAATTTAGTTCTATATTTTAATTTATGGGTGCTCTATTGCATTGTCCACTTTCATTTTCCAATATAAATAAATGTAGGTGCGATTCGATTCGATGGTAATCACCCTCAAAATCAAAGCATACGACATATATTAACAATCCATCTTTAATCTAACCCACTTTTCTGACGTTCTATTAGTTAAGTTCCAAATAAGTGAGAGAAAATGACACTATATTACCGTGTGTATATATATATATATATTGTCGCGACCCGGATTTTCCACTATCGGGAGTCGTGATGGCACCTACTAACGGAGCTAGGCCAGCCAAAACTTTAAACATTCTCTGATAAATCTCAACAATATGAATATACGGAAGACAATTAAATAAGAGCGGAAGACTTTAAGTTTAATAAAAATGAAATTAAGATGCGGAAGTTTAAAACATATCTCTACCCAAAATCTGGTGTCACTAGCTCACGGACTACTAAAGAGTGCTACAAACAAGTCTGAAATGGAAATACAAAACGTCTGTCTCGGTACAAAGAAAACAAACTAAATATAGCAAAAGGGCTCCGGCCTGCGAACGCCAGCCAGGCTACCTCGAAGTCCTTGGACTGAAGTCAGCTCCCGGTCGAATAGGCTACTGCTGTGGTCCAAAAGCTGCTCTGGTACCATAATCTGTGCAAAAAGCACAGAAGTGTAGCATCAGCACAACCGATTTCATGTGCTGGTAAGTGCTTGGCCTAACCCCGGCGAAGTAGTGACGAGGCTAGACAGGACCTACCTAAAACAACATGTGCAGACATATATATATATATATATATATATATATATATATATATA
>MU720680.1:167027-180879 GCA_026770625.1 Nicotiana glauca
CTTGAAAAGTATTCCCTTGTTCTCCAGGTGGGCTCCTGACTGCAACAAAATAGACAAACAAGCAAAATTTCCTGCCCCAGTTTGGTGGCCGGGCAGACTTGTGAGTTGTTACCTAAGCTACTGGTATGATGGTGAGAGCAAAATGAAAGACTTGATTGGCATGTACGACCCTTGTGAGTAAAACTATTTGACTAAGATTTTTATCCTAGGAGAAAATTCATCAGACTAGGTTTTCCGTTATCTTAGGAGAAAGATTCATCAGACTAAGATGTCGACCCTAAGAGAAGATTCATCAGACCAGGTTTTCTATCTTAGGAGAAAAATTCATCAGACTAAGATTGGGATCCTAGGAGAAGGGTCGTCAGACTAGGTCCATTTTGCTATCTTAGGAGAAAGATTCATNCAAAGATTCATCAAAATAAAATGCTGATCCCAGGAGGCGATTCCTCAGACTAGGGTGTTTTGCTATCTTAGGAGAAAGATTCATCAGACTAAGATGTTGATCCTAGGAGGTGGTTCCTTAGACTAGGGTGTTTTGCTGTCTTAGGAGAAAGATTCATCAGACTAAGATTTTGACTCTAGGAGAAGATTCATCAGACTAGGTCCTTTGTTATCTTAGGAGAAAGATTCGTCAGACTAAGATTTAGACTATAGGAGAAGATTCATCAGACTAAGTCTATTTTGTTATCTTAGGAGAAAGATTCGTCAGACTAAGATTTTGACTCTAGGAGAAGGTTCATCAGACTAGGTCTATTTGTTATCTTAGAAGAAAGATTCATCAGACCAAGATTTTGACTCTAGGAGAAGGTTCATCAAGCTAGGTCTATTTTGTTATCTTAGGAGAAAGTTTCATCAGACTAAGATTTTGACTCTAGGAGAAGATTCATCAGACTAGGTCCGTTTTTGGTTATCTTAGGAGAAAGTTTCATCAGACTAAGATTTGATTTGGAGAAAAATCCATCAGACTAGGCCTTTTATCCTAGGAGAAAAAATGTGAAAAGCAATGGCAGTATTTTGTGCACGAGACAGGCCAGGGCAAAGATTTTGAGAAACTTCCCTTTTGTCGGCTCTCGTCGTCTTCCCTTTTCTTTTCTTTCTTTTCTTTCTTTTTCTTCTCTTTTCTTCCAACTTTCTTGCACTGCTTTGTTCCTGTTTCAAACAAAGAAAACCTGTGAGAATAAAATGTGGTGGTTGGTTTGTGGCCTTGAACTTTGAGGGCGGCCCGATATCCTCCATTTGTTGTATTGCATGAACTGTCATCTCCCCAATCCTTATATTTCATATGAATCTCGCAGCATGTCTATTGTCCCCACTTCGTGCGTATGATGTTTCTTTCTTGACTTAACCACTGGCTTCGGCCTTGAGTTTATTGTTCCTTCACTTGTCACGATAAATGATTCCCACTCGAAGATCTCGCTTGTTTATTGAATAACCACTTTCTTTGCTACCCTTGACACGGAGAATACCTCTGATCCGTTCACCAAAACCCCCTCTATTTATCGCACGGTTCCTAAATTGAGTCGTATCAAACCCTTGTATTTCACCCGAATTCCAAAGCATGTTGATTGTGGCCAACTCATTGTGCTTGTTGTTTTCTCCTGACTTGACGCCTTTATGTGTTCAACAAATCCTGTTTTGTTTAATTGGAAAGCTTGGTGGCAGATTTTGAAGTCATTTCTCACTTGTTTTGAACAATAGACCCAGGAAGATGGAGTAAAACAAGGTGGGAGGAATAGAGTAAAGGATAATGGAAAGAGACGATTCCTAACAAGAAACCTACAGAGTAGCAAACCATCAGATGTGGATACCGACTCTAGAGAACTTGACATGCACCTACAACCTACTCTATTTAGCAATCTAATGTTCGGCTCTTGTTGTACCTTTTGCCATGAAACTTGGCTTCAATACTCCTGCTTGCCCGATCTGATTCACAATCCTTATTCGACTTGTGGTGCCCATAGGTTTTCACCATCAAGCCTCTCTCATTTTGGTCTTTTATCTCAACTCGCCATCGCCTTATGGTGCCTGTGAAGGTTTTCACCAATAAGACTCTCTCATTTTTTATTTCTCTCAGCTTTCGTCGCCTTGGGATATCCGTGAGGGCTCTCATCAACAAGACTCTCTCATTCATCATTTCCTTCGTTTGGACCGGAGTGTTGCCCCTGATACGCTTCACCTCTGTTCGCTTGACTTGGCATCTCTTGAAGACTGATCAGAAGGTCTTTCTTTGGATCGTAACGTTGGCTTCCGGATAGGGTTAGAAAGAAAGGATATCAAAGGCTCAAAACAATTCAAACATGGGTTCAACAATTCAACTTTCGGAATCCGATTTCCCACAACAACCACAACTTCTGCCCCAGTTTCTTTCTTGGGGACTTTTGGATTTTTATTTTGGTGTGACTGAACCTCAGAGAGAGGCTGCCTACATACCCTTTCGGGATCAAGTCAAACGTAGTTCAGGCCATAGACACTATGTTCTTGTTGCGATCTTTCTTTCTTCCATTTTTCTTTTTCTTTCTTTTCATTTCTTTTCTTT
Source organism: Nicotiana glauca (assembly GCA_026770625.1). Taxonomy (NCBI): domain Eukaryota; kingdom Viridiplantae; phylum Streptophyta; class Magnoliopsida; order Solanales; family Solanaceae; genus Nicotiana; species Nicotiana glauca. Next base: position 169,564 of record MU720680.1, read on the forward strand.
TCCTTTCTCTTTTCTTTTCTTTTTTTTTCTTTTCTTCTTTTTTTTCTTTTCTTTTCTGTTCTCTTCCTTTCTTTTCTTTTCTTTTCTTTTCCCTTTTTCTTCTCTTTTCATTTTTCTTTTTTTCTTTTCTTTCTCGCTGTTTTTCTCTTGTTTCTCCACTTACTTTCCCTGCTCGGGCTTACGAGTTTTATATTTAATTCCGAAAGGGGGTATGCAAGAAAACAACCGAGGCTCAAAGAGGTAACAAAGGATAAAGTATTTGAATGGCAGAATAAAATGCCTTCGTTATTCCAATCTCCCAAAACATGCCAAGTACAAACTACACAGTTAAACAAGCTGAGGAAAACACACATAACACCTTTTGATTGATTCACATACTTGCCTTCTGTATTTGTCAATTGCTTAGCACCATTGGACAACAATCTCGGTACCACGAACGGTCCCTGTAGACTTGGGGTAAGCCTGCCTTTGGCTTCAAACCGATGCGGCATGATGAATTTCAAGAGTATTTCTTTATGTTCTATTTGCCTCGCAGTTTCACTTAATTTGGGGCTCGAAGTGATCTCAAAATGCCTTTACTCATTTCCCTTGAATATCCTTACAGCTTCAACATTGTTTCATTGCTTCATTACTAAATTGACTTTTAAAACCAGGCTGAGAATTATGCGTGCATGTCATGTCACTAGAACTAGCATAAAAGAATTGTAAAAGGAGAAGGGAACTAAATAAAATGACTAGAAATGGAAGGAAATAGAGAATTGCATTATACTGACAGTGAAAGGATTTAAAAAACAAAACAAGCAATTATGACTAAACAAAGCAAAGTGAAAAGATAGAAGGGTTTGAGTCACAAGACAATGTCCGGATTACAACCCTGAGAATAAGACGGACAACAGAAATGACAACAAAATAAACCACCAAAACCTCATTATAGCTAACCAAGAGATGGAGCGTCTTTCCAACCACAAAACTCGACACCTTAGCCACTGGATTGCCCATCAAAATTACTAGGACCTTCATTCAACAAGTTTCCGAGAGGATTCTCATACTCCCCGTCGCCATGGATCTTCCCCACAAAATGTGCACCGTCATGTGCAGGTAAAGGATTCTGTGCGATATTTTGGGTGCCACTGTCCTGGACCGCAATTATCCCTTCCTGAATCATTCTTTCTATCTCTCTTTTCAAATCCCGAAAACTTTTGACACCGTGCCCCTAGGCATTGGAATGATATTCACACCTTTTAGAAGAGTCAAAGCTTCTTGCACGCTTGTCCACATGATTTGGAGGAACTGGTGCAATCAGGTTATAATGCTTTAGTTTCTCAAACAAGTCTGCATATGACTCTCTGATGGGGGTGAAAGTTTCCTGCTTCTGTGACCTCTCTTGCTTGAAATTTTGTTTAGCTCGCAAACCTGCTGCAGGGGGAGTCTTGTAGGCTCTTGGAGGTGGATAGGCGTTTTGAATTGGTAGTTTGTAGGATGGGTGCGCACCACTGCACATGGGTAGGATATTGGGGGTATGTGTGGGCATGGTGGACAGAGAAGTAAGGATCACAGGGTGGATAATAATGCTGTGGAATGTGGGAGTAGGTTTGGGGACGGGGTCAAGGTTGATGGTAATATGGTGGTGGGCCCCTGGACCAAGTTCTTGAGTCAACTACCGCCACATCTTCTTTCTTTTTCTTTCCCAGTACCCCGCCAGTGCCGCTCTAGATAGCCTGGGTAGTTGCCTTGAACGCCAAATAGCTCAGGATTTTGTCGGATTTGAGCCCCTCTTCAACCATACTGCCCATTTTCACTACCTCGTTAAAAGATTTTCCCACTGCTGACACCAAATGACCATAGTAAGTAGGCTCCAAAGCCTGTAAGAAGTAATCGACCACCTCGCTTTCTTTCATTGGAGGATCGACTCTTGCTGTCTGTTCTCTCCACCGGAAACCGTACTGCCTGAAACTTTTCCCTGGCTTCTTCATAATTTTAGTCAGTGATAGATGGTCCAGGATGATTTCTAGATTGTACTGAAAGTGGAATGCAAATGCTTGGGCCAAATCATCCCAGGTATACCATCGAGCATGATCTTGGCGCGTGTACCATTCCAAGGCCGCACCACTAAGACTCTGGCTAAAGTACGCCATCAACAACTCATCCCTTCTTCCGGCTCCTCTCATCTTACTGCAAAATCCCCTCAGATGGGCTACCGGATCACCATGTCCATCATATAGGTCAACCTTTGGTAACTTGAATCCCGCAGGTAACTGGACATCGGGAAACAAGCATAAATCCTTGTAGGACACACTGACTTGACCACCCAATCCTTGCATGTTCCTAAAGGATTGCTCCAGGCTTTTTACTTTTCGAAACATCTCTTCCTGTTTCGGATCCTTAAGCGGCTTGTCAGTTTCCACTGAGAGCTCAAGGTGAGGAGTGTAGGAATATGGCTCAGGAGCTTTAAAGGTAGGCCCAGGAGGGTAGTATTGGCTGTCGTGAGTTTGAAACAATGGCACACTGGAAGATCTTTGCAATGTGGCAGGTGGAGGTGCCACAAAGACAGAGGTGATTGGTGGAGGAGGGTTTTGTTTGGGTGGTAGAGCTTGGGGAGGATAAGAGGTGGTGCCATAACTTTGTTGGTAGAAAGGGAAAGGTGCAGATGAATTCGCAGGAGGAAGCTCCTGAGACTGAGCCAAAGGTGGGAGATATGCTGGATTGGCAGGATAAACTAGCCTCGGCTGACCCTTAGCCCAGGCTTGATGCATCTCATCCATCTACAATTTCAACTTATACATCTCTTCCTTCATTGCCGTGACATCTACCACTTCTACCTCCTTTGACGGGTCCATGATACTGGTATCTGATTCTTGGCCTGTCATGTGCAATTGGTTTTTGACCGGGTGTTATAGGGATGGGTTGCCAAGATGCCGACTGCTTTTTGTCCTTGTGTTGTAAAGAGAAGTTACCACGTTAAAACCACAAACCAACCACCTTTCTGGAATGACATGACAAAATGAAACCATCACGTTAGCGTTAGGGAATTTAACATATTGATAACAGCTTTTGATCAGTCGCATGCGTAATCCCGGCCTTTTCCTTATGTTCCAATTGCAAACTTTCTCTTCCTCTGTTTTTATTCTTTTCCCTCTCTTTTTTCTTCTTTTCACTCTTGCCTTTGTCTTCTCTTGTTCCTATTCTCTCCCTTTCTTGTTTTTCCGCCCTTTTCTTTTCTTTTTGCCTTTTCATTTAGTTATGGTCGAATCCTATGGAGATTGCCTACGTATTATGACCCTGCATGAATCAGACCGAGCGTAGTTCTTGCAAATAAGTGCAAAATTAGATGCAAGAAATAACGAAAAAAAAGTTTTTTTTGGGAATTTTCATATTTTCATTAATAACAACTGCGATTACAAAACTACTAGACTATTTGTTGTTTGTTTTTTTCTTTTTCGGAAAGGAAAGTACAAAACATACTTAAAAACAAAGTACAGACTCGACTAATCTAGGAGTACATTAAAGCTGCAAATCCTGGGGCCCACGGGGCATCACTCGGCATCGCCATGGGCATGCGAAAGACTGAGAAGGCTCCAATGTCAACTGCGACTATTTAAAGAAAACTAGCCATGTAACGGCTTATTTTGACTTAAAAAGCAAAGTGGATATTTTTTTTAAAACCAAAAATTTTATTTAAAAAAACAGAGGCTCAGTTTTGCAAATACGGTCTTTTAGCACTTCCGAAAGGGAGATTTTAAGGTCGTGCCCGCAAACCGTTTTAAAATGACTCAGGGTGGTTGTTCTTGTAAAAACGGCCTTCCGGCGCCCTTTTGGGGACATTCGGCTTATTTTTCAACAAGAATGACGTCACCCGACTTATTGGATAAAAATTAAAATTTTGGTATTTTTTGGCTATTTTTGCAAAAGGGGTGGTTGGACCTGATGAGGGTTGCCTACGTATCTCACAACCGGTGAGAATCAAACCAGCGTAGTACGGGAAAATTTGCCACAATCAAAGCTATTTTGGACAACAATTCCTTTTATTTTTCAAATATTTTCTTTTTTTTTCATTTTCTTTTTCATTTTTCCAAAATCCGGCAGCATTTCGGTATGATTTGGGTATTGGTTTTTCCAAGCAAATGGGTACCCTCACTTGGTCCTAACACTGCTATTTTCACAAATTTTTCATTATTATATACAAGCCAGTCAACATGCAAAATCGAGCAAATGAATGCACAAGTAACACGTAAGATATATCCGATGGTCATTTTCATGTCCGGTTACCTGTCCTAGACGGACCCAACCCCTGTGTTGAGTCCCCTAAGTCACATGCATGTGATGAAAATAAGCGCTCCTACTAGGGATCCGGCATGAAGTCATGTTATTCTAGGTTCAGAACTTGGGTATGTGTTCCCGAGCGGACAACTCGAGTCGAGGAGGGGGCTACGTACCGGGGACCCGGGGGATCGTCCGGCTTAGTAACTTGTCTGGCCTCTTTCTTATTTCAAGTTATGACACTAACAGAATAGGGAGTCTCAACCAGTAAGCACATCCACGGAGGTGAGAAGAGAAGGGTTTCAGCACATTTTATATGTACAGTTCAAATAATATCAAAGTGGTAAAAAGCAACATTTAGCAGGAAAACATGTAGGAAAATCAGATAAAACCAAACATAACAACTATTCCAAGCTCGAATTCTTAAACCCTGAACCGAAATTCTGGGTTTGTATTCCCCAGCAGAATCGCCAGAGCTATCACACCTCCTTTTTCACTACACCTGCAAGGGCGTAAAGGAATTTTTCCAATTAAAGGACAATCGGAATGGAATTTATTATTAAGATTTCAGAGTCGCCACTTGGGAAATTAATGGTGTCCCAAGTCACTGGTTGAATCCCGAACCGAGGACATTATGACTCTGTTAACAGTCCGCGATCCAAAAATCCGAGCAAGGAATTCTGTTAACCCGGGAGAAGGTGTTAGGCATTCACGGATTCCGTGGTTCTAGCACGGTCGCTCAACAGTTGTATTTGATTTTATCTGATTTCAAAACATGTTCTAACTTATGTGCCTTTATTAGTAACCCGCTTTTATTTTTTATTTTAATAAGAATTGCAACGTAGTGAAAATGCATCTCGAACCACGTCGCACCAGTGCACCCGTGGTTGTCAACATATTTCGACTCCGTTGAGATTTGGATTTGGGTCACATAAATGTGCACCCGAATTTTGGGAAGGTAATTCTTATTAAAGTACGCACCTAAAGAGATTGACGCATTTTTACCCTTTGGGAAGACCGCGAAATTAGCTAAACGGCCCGTCCCGAAGTCTAAAAATTAATATAATACTTATAGAGGGCCCCGCAATTTATGATTTTATTCGGCGAGGCTCATCTCATTTATTTAAGCATTATTTGTTAAGGGATTATCTCTAAAGAGTCTTAATTAGCAAGCCCAAAGCCTGGACTAAACCATGATTTAAAGGAGTGAAAGTCTTTAGTGTATCTATTCTCAAGTCCAACCTAATATAAATGATCAACACAATTACTTTAGGAATGACCAGCCATCCCTGGGCCTCATTATAGGCCCAAATCGAGCGGTATAGCAGAGTCACAGAAGCCCGAGCATCAATGGCACCAGAACATCCGATCGGGCTTTTAGGCTTAGAACTTTTGGGGTCAGCCTAGTACTCATGGCTGAGTCTGCGCCATTAGATTCTTAATTTGAGTACCAACTAAAGGAAACTCCAAGTTCAATTAACTCAACAACCTTCAATTTAATCATATCTCATACCTAAGACAATCCTGCAATCTATTATTGAATCCAATGAACTAATCAGCGTTTATTGAAATGGGAGACACAAACTTATTACATTAGTATGCTGTTTTGATTTCCACAGGTAAACTAAATTTTGATTGACCCTAAAAATATGCACACATTTGATTAAATCCTAAGTCAACGCTCATTCTAACTGGCCCCGAACAATGCTCAGATTAACAAATGCACTGATAGGGATTATACAATTATAGCTCACAGCCCAATGAATACAATTTGTAAACACTTCAAAATATTCGAATCTCAATGACTACACAACTATAGAGCTTGACCCATGACTGCAAACTAAAGGTTCAAATAATAGTCCAAATCACTTAATTACAGTTCAAACCAAACTGAAACAGTTTTAATTATGCAGCCTGATATCCTCTGCACGTAATGCCAACACAGGCTGACTAAATGACCACAAAAAAGCTAATTAACAAGCATCTAATTAACTATAAACAACACAAAACTATCTTCGCATATAGATGTGATGCATTTCTCTATTCCAAATTCAATTCACAGTTACATGGGAATGAATTTAGGGATGTGTACCTGAGATGAAAAGTTTAGAAGAAGAAGAGGAAGTCAGTGGCAGTATCAGTAGAAATCAGGAGCAAACCAGAAAATTCAATAGCTCAGGAAGGATTTAAAGTTGAACACAAACAGACAATCAACCAAAACAGCACCAAAACCAACACAAATGAAACCAGCACCCTCTACAACTTTCAGTAGCCCAAAACTTCAACAAAACCAGTTCAATTATGCCTACAACTATTCAAAATCACAATAGTATACTCCAGAGACAACTTCAGCAATCAGAAAACCCAATTAAACTGGCCATAACAGATTGTATGAACTCCCAAAATTACTCGAAATCCAACAGAAAACTCTCTGAATCTTCAAATTACACAAAATGAACTCAGGAACGTAATTCAGCTACCAAAACTAGACTTCAGCTAGAAAATTAAATGAATAGTTTTTTTTGTTTATTTCTACTGGATTTGTTTTGGTTTTTTTTTTTTTTGTATTTTCTTTAGAACTAAGAACTAGAAGAAGATTTGGATCTGAAATTTGAATTCCAGATCTGAAACTGGAAGAGTATTGTTTTTGGGGGGAATTTTGGTGGCCAAGACTTGTTTTTCAAGGCATGTGAATGCCATTTTATAGGTACAATAAGGTGCAGCTTCAGATTTTAGTTTTTACATATTAGTCCCTCACTTATTTCTACTTCACCCTCTATTTTCTGACTTGTTTCACAAGTTAGTACACCTATCTTTTGAATTTTCTCTTAAAACTCATTCTAGAAAGTCTTAGGGAGTTCCATTTTCAGTTACTACAATATTTCCCTGTCTATAATGCCTAAATTACCCTTTATGGATTTGAAAATTAATATATCAAACCAAACCAACGCCCTTCCTACCCTAGTAGCTGGTCCAGAGTTAACCATGGCTAAACAAAGTTCTATCCTTATCCAGTTATAACCAAAAATCCTAAAAACTAAGCTAATTAAACAATTAAGTCTAAGGATCCAGTAGGCGCGTAATCAAGCAAATTGGAACTAAATCATATTACCAAAAGATGCTCAGGAATCACACAAAATCAAACTAGAAAAGAAAATCAAAAGTAAGAAACATCAAACAAAAATTAACAAAACCCAAATATTCTGAATCACTCAATCATAGTCACACAAAATCAAATAAAAAGTAGAACGGAATTAAATCAAAACTAAGATGCAAACAGAATCGATTACAACCCTAAACCTCTGAATTAATTAAAAGGAAGAAGAAACTTACTAATTCTTGGACCTAAAAACTCGGCGAACACAGGTTCAAATCGAACGCTTTGGCCCTTTGAAGCTCAAGATTGAATCGACATTCTGGACCACTTCGAAGGAAGTCAATGACTTATGAGGCACGAGGAAGGCACAAAGGTCATAGGGTGTTGGTTTGAGGTTGAACACTAGCAGCGCCGCCACCGAAAAACCTTAGGGCGGCGCTAGGGTTTCGTCAATTTGAAGGGTTCCAATGGTATTTAATGGGAAGTGTTTTGAGATTTGGGATGGAGATGCGAAGAGGGCTCAATGGTGTGATTTTGGCTACGTTTGACCGCCGACCGCCGTTGTGAGCGAATTCCGACGGGCGGCAGACGGTGGTCCATGGCGGAGGTGGGTGGGTGTACGAGGAGGAAGGTCCTGGTCTCTAGGGTTTCAGAGACTTAGGATATTTTTATTTAATCCCTATAACTAATCGTGGCCGTTGGATGCTAATAGATGAATGGCCGAGATCAACTGAGATCTAAGTAACTCGAAACGACGTCGTTTGCATGTGATACTACGTCGTTCGGATAGTCCTGAGGCCCGGAAAGAATTGGATTGGGCATTGGGGTGACTTGGGCCTGGGGTAGGGCATTTGTTTTGGGCTAATCCGATTTGGCCCAACATTGGGTCTTCAATTAAGACCACCCTTTTTTATTGTTTTTCTTTTATTTCTTTTTATTTATTTTTTGTTATTATTTTGTATTTTTTATATTTTCTAAAAATGCAAAAAATTAAAACGAAACCTAACTTATTTCCAAAATTAAGCTAATTGATTCCTAAAATTTTTTAAAATCTATTTCGTGACAATTTCAACAATTAACAATTAAGAATGCAAAAGTTGACTATTTTTGTTATTTTCTTTATATTTTGTTCTAAAACAACTTAACCCCTAATTAATACTAAAAATATAAAATTAAATCCTAAATGAAAAAATAATTTTTTTTGTATTTTTTATATGAATTAAAATGCACAAATAAAATGCAAACAATTAACAGAAAAACACAAAATTCACAAAATTATAAAATAATGAAAGAAAAATTATTTTTTTGAATTTTTGGGAATAATTCATAGATAGGGCAAAAATCACGTGCTCACATCCATGATTATTCCAAATCAACAAAAATAATCAACGAATTAGTATCATTGAGTAAGCAAACATAAATTGTTACACAAAATTTGTTACAAGAGTGCAGGCTAGAAAATTAAAATAAACAATTACTTGAAAGGATATAGATAGAACTTTAACCACCCAGCACCAAATTCCTTCCTTTTTCAATCATGATTTGTCATAATAATAATATCCAATGAAAAATAATTAAAAATAAATGCCTTACTATGTTTGTTTGGTTCGGATGATCAGATTTCTAATTTTTATGCAATTCTCCTAATAACTTGTACCATCAAATATCCAAAAGAAGACAAATATGTAATAAAATCAAAAATAATGAACCTGGTTACTCATTAGGAGATACATGTGTGACACTGTGCGTCATTTCTCAAGCAAGTAGATTTTAGGAAAACTATAAGAAGAAAATTGATGAAAAATTTACCTTGAGGCTCTAAATTTTAAAGAGAAAGAAAATTAAACGATGCAACCGTTGGGAAGATGATTTTAGAAGGAAGTTCTCTTTGCGTCTGTCGCCAAGGAGCGCAAGGAAGCAGGGGACGCTTCCGTAGTCGTGCGTAGTGGATATTTTTAGGGTTATTTTAAAAGAACAAATTTAATAAGATTAGGGTAATTTTGTAGTTTGACTTTCAAATTAATATATATATATATATATATATATATATATATATATATATATATATATATATATATATATGCTATTATAAAATTAGACACTTTTTCGATTATCAAATATAAAAAAGTTTTTGGCGCAAGCTAAAAGTTATAATACCTCCAAAAGTAATAGGCGTTTGATATTACAAAAGAGGGAAATTTTCATTGTTATGCCAACCTAATTAGGAAAGGATTGCTGACATAAAAATGTCAAATTGTGATTTGGTTATTTGAATTACGGACAAATAACATTAAATAAACCTTTTAGATAAAAAGAAAATATACCCCCTCAATTCATATTCAGTTGTCCACTTTTGTAACGACCCGGCCCGTCGTCTCATGTGTTATTGCTCCGTTTTCCCCATTTCATGCTTCTTCATGTTTCGTTATCGGTATGTGGTGTGTTAGAGTTGATTTGGATTGATTTTGATAAGAAATGAGACACTTAGTTTCTTTAAGGAAAGCTTAAGTTGGAAAAGTCAACCGGACGTTGACTTATGAGTTAGAGGGCTCGGATGTGATTTTCGGCGATTCGGTTAGCTCTGGGAGGTGATTTGTGACTTAGGAGTGCGATCGGATTGATTTTGGAGGTCCGGTGTAGAATTAAGCTTGAATTGGCGAATTTAGTATTTTGGCGAATTCCGGTTGATAGGTGAGATTTTGATCCAAGGGTCAGAATGGAATTCCGAGAGTTGTTGTAGCTTCGATATGTGATTTGTGATGTGTGTGCAAAATTTCAGGTCATTCGAACGTGGTTTGGTCAGATTTTTGATCGAAAGTGTATTTTGGAAGTTTTTAAGAAACTTAGGCTTGAATCCGATGTGATTTAATGGTTTTAGTGTTATTTGATGTGTTTTAATGATTGGAACAAGTTCGTATGATGTTTTTGGATATGTTGGTGCTTTTGGTTGAGGTCCCGGGGGCCTCAGGGTAAGATCAAGTGTTAAAAACGAGAGTTTTTGAAGTTGCTTCAGGTCTGTGATTTCTGTCATCTGGCATTTCCGCTTCTGCGGAAATAGACCGCAGAAGCGGTTCCGCATAAGCGGGTAAAGGAGCGCAGGAGCGATGTTGGTATGGGTTGTGAAGTTCTGCAGAAGTGGAACTTGGTCCGCAGGAGCGGACTTTTGGCCGCAGAAGAGGACTTGGGGATCCGCAGAAATGAGTTTATTGTCGCATAAGCGGTCGTGGGGAAATTAAGTGAAAACCGCAGATTCGGATATTTGGACGTGGAAGCGATACCGCAGAAGCAGAATCTAGGCTGGTCATAAAGGATTTTATTGAAACATTTCATCCGCGAGGGTTATGTATTCTCCTAAATTTTTTATCGAGCTTTGAGAGCTTTGAGGCGATTTTAAAGAGGGATTCAAGGAGGAATGATTGGAAGTAAGATTCTTGAACCTAAAACTCATTTTTATTAAGAAATCTACCTAGAAATTCATGGAATTAAACCTAAAATGGATGAATTAGGGCTTGGGATTTTGAGAATTTAAATTGGGATTTGATGGGTCATTTGAGCTCGGATTTGTGAGTTTTTGGTATGTATGGACTCGTGGAGAGACGAGGAATTCGGTGATGTAAATTTCGTAATTTTTCGAGAAGTGGTCCCGGGGCTCGGGTTTTGCCAACTTCGAGATTTTTGGTGTTTTTCGAGTTCTTTTGATTGGGTTATGCTTCTTTAGCCTATTGTAATGTATTCATTGTGGTTTTGGCCAGATTCGATGCGCGAGGAGGTGGATTCGAAGGAAAAGGCATAGCGGACTAGTCTTGTGGCCGAGTTGAGGTGAGTAATAGATGTAGATGATGACCTAAGGGTTTGAAACCCCGGTATATCACACTGTGACACTATAGTGAGGCGAGACACGTACTCTACGGTGAGTGCGGGGTCGTTTGTGATTGGAGGACTATGGCTTAGTCCGTCCGAGT